>JAQGBH010004843.1:0-15680 GCA_034698265.1 Sminthurinus aureus
TAAAGTACCTCTGTGCAAAATTTGGGCCCGATCTGACGGGGGCACAATTTGTCTTTATTTGCCGCCCATGTCCTTTGAATTGTGAATGCCGTGTAGTTAGTATTTACAATAAAGAAAACATAAAATTCATAAAGAAAATGCGTGGTCAACTTTGTGGATAACTCACTTCAAGGAACGTCCACTCTTCACCCTGGCCTTTGAAGCATGTTTTTGTGGGATGTTGTGAGACGATCCGGTCAAAAACACTTCCGACGGATAGTCCACGTTTTTCATAGTCTCTAAGAGTTTTGAAGGTCCTAATAAATCTAACGATGCCCCTGATAACCGGACCATGGAAAATTAGAAGAAGCAACAATAAACATTTTTTAGTCTATCACAAATCACAAATTTATTCAAAAATTATTCAAATACAAAACAACTACAAAAAAAACAGTACAAATTATACAAAATACAAGGATTTTCTTACTTGACATCTCGATTAAACGTTTTAATCACAATGGAGATGATTTTTCTATGTCGGAGGATGACGAAGGCGAGAAGAACACAGAAAAAAACCAATCCAATGACTAATAAACCCGTGATAATTTTCTTTGGAGTGGCACTCTGTGTGTCAAATGAACTGACGGGTGTCGAGGAATTGACTACATTCACTGAGTTGTCATACACAACACTGTAATTTTTACTTTGCCCTTCCATTTTATTTAATTCATTCTTACACCACAAAGAAACAGGATGAACATTATATCACAATATTTACAATATGAGTTGTAATAAAACCAGATGGTGAATTATTTACTACTGTAATTCTCATTTGAAAATTTTGTACTACTCTCGACTCTCGACTCTCTATTCTTGATTATGTACACAGTTCTGTCTACAACAAAATCACTAGACTTACACTTGTTTTCTAATTTCCAATTTCAAATCACGACAAAATACAAAACACCGGTGTAATGTAAAATTCGCACGAGATACGAGACACGAGAAATGTGGAAAAAGAAAGAAAATTCACTGATTTTTCACAAATCACACATCACGTAACGTTCCACATTCCCCATTATTCTTTAAAAGAATTTCTTTTATTTATTATGCTCATTCTAAGTAAGTTCATTCTATTATTCTATGTTCTACATTCTACACAGATTTATTTATTTATTTCACTCAACTCTCAGCGAACTCTCTCAGAAAAACCAGGGTTCACTGTCAACTGAACTGTCTACACTTTTCACATTAAAACACCAAAAACCAAACCAAAATCGAAAATCTAAACAATGTTAAACGGACTGGGACGAGACTGAGACCAAGTCCAAGGTTGAAAATTTTTTGGGGAGTTGAGACTTGAGACGGGTCGTCTACATTCAGTTGGAAAATTGCGTGTGCCGTGAACGGTGAAATAATTCTAGACTTGGAAGTTTGAAGGATGTAAGTGCTAGAATATGCCTTATACTTTACACAACGCAATGGAATGTAATAATAATATAATTTGATGTGTATTCAGTATTCAGTATACACTACCCAAATTTTGAGTTAATATCACTAAAATCCTGTCTATATTTATACATGTATATTTATAATACGATAATATATAAACATTATTGTGTTATGAATTATGAGCACTCTGCACTCTACGCTCAAAACTCAAAACTTGAGACAAAACCCTATAAAAAGGAGCCGCACACATAAATATCATGCAATATCGTATAGTTTGTATAGTATACAGTATACACTGTATACACATAAAACTTGATATGCACAGTTAATTTAAAACAAACCAAAAATGTAGTATATTATTATTATATTGCTCTATATTTTTTCCTATTTTATTAGATTGTATTTTGTGTGTGTTCATTTCTTTCTCTCTTTCCTTTTCTTATTACAATGATGATTATTATTTCCAAGTGAGTGAGATAATTATTTTAGTCCCTAAGTTTAACCGGCCAGCGTGACCGTAGTTTGTAGCGAGTACAAGGTACGTGTGCTTTAGACTTCAGACTTTACTCCAAGGAGCCAGCACACTTTTATCATAATAGTTTTCTGTACAATGTACAATGTACAGAGTACAGACTACAGACTGTGTCCAATGGTACAATGCATATAACTATACTAACTATCTTCAAAAGTAGAATTTAAAACATCTACCTGTAAAACAAAACGAGAGGAACTGAGAAGACGCTTCTGATTTCTGAGCCTACATTTCATGCTTGAGAATTGAGATTTGATATGTATCATGTGTTTTGTTACAGGTTACAGAGCTTTGGTGTTCTGTATTTAATAAATAATTTTTTCCAAAGACGCATATATCGTACAGAGTTTTCATACATGATAGATGCAACAGAAAAATGCATAATAAATAATTAAATAAAAGGTAATAGATACACCATACAAAATACAAAACGCTTCCTTTCCCATTTTCTCCTCCTTTCCCCGATACCCTCCAGTTTATAATTTATAACCTACATGTTACGATTCAATCAGTTCAAAAATCATACATATATGTTATGTGATTATGTGGGGAGCAGCAAGTATTGAGTATTGAGGATTGAAAGCAAGAAAAATAATTCTATCACGTACTAACCTTTTTTTGTATTCTATTTTCTGTTTTACGTATCTATTACCTATCTGCGCCCAGGTATCTGTGAAAGGTAAATAATCTGTATAGACTATAGACGATAGATATACTTCAAATACAGATGTATACTGTAGAGAATATAGAGAGGTACACAGTACACATAATTCCTAAATTATATTATACGAAATAAGAAATAGTCTAATCTCATGTTCTCATCTCAAAATTTACCATTCAGCATTCAACATTGACCACTAAACACAGTAAACAGTAGATCGTATATCTAGTATCAGAGGTAGTTAATAGTCAACAGCATGAAAAAATGCATCAACACTGTATAAGACGTAAAACCTCATATGTAATGTATTTTACGTAAAACATGTGTGTATGCTGTATGCTGTTTGCACTTAGAGTTTGGTGTCTATATCTGACTACTGTCTACAGTCTACACCTCCAAGTACTTTTTCATTCATTCATAGAATAAAATGAAGGTTTTATTTCAGGTTGTGTATTACTTATTATAGGTAGTTTAAAGTATTTAATATTAAAATTATTCATGATGTATGCAGTATGCACAATGCACACACACACACGATGATAAAACATAAAACTGCTAATAAGATAAAGCCAGTGGATTAGTTAATAGGAGTTCACGTTTATTAGGTAACGATTAACGATATGTTTTAGCTTTATTATTGTTGATTGTTGATGACCATGGCCCTATGTAATGTACAGAACGTGTGCAGTGTGCACCTCATATAATTCATAGGTAATACATAATACCAGCCAACAACAAGGAACTTCTCTGCTAAATTCTGCTTAACTGCTTTGAGCTTGGACAACCAACAGTCAGCAATTACTGTCAACTGCCAACATCAAACATCAAATGCTTATGTATTATTGAATATTGGATGATGGGAAAAAACTAGTTTTTATCAGTTTTTATGTAATTCTAGATTCTGGATGTAAAATGATGCAGTCTTTTGTTATTTTTGCTCCATGCCATGGCTAACGGAATCAGAATATTTTAATGCGCAAAGGTTCCAGTTTTACTTGTTTTTATATACTTTTTACCAACTAAAGAAAAGTTATTGTAAAGATTAAAAAACAAGAAACAATTAGGTCAACATTTAATTAGACATCCTACAATAATGAAACATAAAACCAATCCAACCTTGAAAATTGAAACATTGTATTAAATGTTTTTCTCCTTTGCTCTTCATGTCTATTAATGTGAACAAACGACTAGACAAATTGGATGTTGTATGATTTATTATGACATGGAATCCAAAATTGGAAATTCAACATTCAAATCAAAAAAGGTTGCAAAACAAGAAAAAGCAGGAAAGCAGTACTTTTTTAGCAACTAAAGTTCACATTTATTGTAATATTATAGTTTCAATTTTTAATTTAGCCATGATAGCATAAGCTCACACGTATATATGTAATATATATACAAAATATATTCACTATTCACACTTTATCGTTCTGGTTCGTACTGGGTTCCAGAATTCAGAAACAAGACGTAATTATTATTACAGTAAAAAATTAAAAATGTATTCTTTATTTCTCAGTGGTACATCATAAATCATAAAAATCATAATATATAAATAATATAAAATATAATAGTATACTAAATGACTATGTATTTATAGTAACGTTTAAAATCTCATTTCTCAGTAGTGATAAAGAATGTTCAAGAGAACGGAAGAAATATTATTTGCGTCTAGAATCTAGAATCTAGAAAAATTGTAAGGACTAAGGACTTGAAGTGTGTTTCAAAAATATGAAAATAGGAACATGATTTTTTCAAAATCATAAAAATCAGTGTAATGATAATATACGATATATAAATTAAAAAACACTAAAAAATAACTTTTTCAAGTTCTATATGATATATCCATGTGCAATCCAATCTACATTCTACACACATGACATTTGTATTTTGCATTCAAACGGCTTCTTGTCTCCAAAGTACATTAAATTCCTCTCGTATTTTCTGCACGAGGTCCTGTGCAGCTCCAGATGTGGGAGCCAAGGCTCTGTCGATTGTCAAGTCAATACTCACATGATCTCCGTAGCTGAGAACGGTGAAAGTAAACCCTGTTGTGTGAAAAGTGAAAAGACAAGAAATTAGAGATTATACAGAGATTAAAATGAAATATGGATATTATTTTGAACTTTGAACTGTGAACTCTTGTTTGCTGTTCAATTTTCAGTTTTCAGCTGTCTCGTAAAAATGCCCAAGAAAATGCTATGATAAAATAATAAATGCAGCAATCATATATGATTCATGAATTGTGATGGGATGTTCAATGACAAACGGTAAACAACAACAGCACACATTTTTCTAATCCAGGAACTTGTAATACAAGTCTTGTATGCGATGTGCGATGTGGGATATAAAAATGTGTATCTGTATTGTGTATCTGTGTCTGTCTATTTTGTATTATGAGCTGAGAACATGAAAGATGTAGTGTCAAAACAAGTTTAATTTAGTAAATTGGTGCTTTTAGTGCTTAAAAAATCATAAAGAATACAAAGAATACCGTAAAGAGTAAAGATAATCAAGATTATCTTGTCAGATTTTCGTAATTATATTATCGCTTACCACTTACTGCACAGATTAAAAACGATAACTGATAAAGAAACAAAAGTCATGTTGAAAGTCGAGAGTCGAGAGAATTCTCTATTTAGAATATAGCAAAAGCAATTAAAATAACTAAGTGTTGCGAGTGCATTAAGAATTAAGAAGTAAGGACCAAAAGTATCAAGTTTCAAGTGTCAGATTAGTATAGTCTAAAATCTTTTCTCAAAGCTCAAAACTATGTCTCATCACTCCCTTTGTCATACATTCATTTACTGCTAAGATTTTACTATACTTTAACTACATAATACAAACTACAATAGAAAATAGAATAGATTGCATCAATTTTATCTTTTATCATTTTACTTTTGAGTTCTGAGCAATTAGTTTGCTAAACGACAGTTGCAAAAATTGAAAAAAATTTATTATTCACAATACACAAGTGCGTTTGGCCAAAAAATACACGGACTACAGAAACATAAAATATTTCACTCAATTAAATAGGAAAACGATACGAAATGAGAAACATGTGTAATGAGTAATGAGTATTGAATAATATTTTTGATTTTTGGCACAGTACAAAAAATGCATGAATTTCAGTAATAAGATTTTATCCCAAGTTAGAACAAGGAGCAAAATGACATGGAACTATAAGCAGAAAAATCATTATTCGGCATCTACAAAAGTTCTGGTGCAGTGATTCTCAGTATCATGTAGCCAAATACACACAGATGCGCTATTTCATATTTCATCTATAATCTACACTATATACAACACATTTTGACTTGCCAAAAACTAAATTGGATTAGATATTAGACACTGTACATAAATTAAAATAAAAAGCAAAATATTTGAGATCTGAAATTTGAAGCACTACAAAATATTATAAAGAAAAGGATTTTTTTCTCTACCTGTTCGTCCATGAAGTGAGGCCACATTATATGAAAAATCCAGAACTTCATTTCCCATAATGTAAATTGACTGAAAAAACCAAAGCCAAAACCGAAGCAAAATATATAAAATATTGTAGATTAAATCATTTGAATTATTCTCAATTCTCATGCAAAATCCAAATCAAATAAAATTATGTAAAAGATAAACGTCACAATTATTCGCAATTCTGTAAGTTGAGTTCTGAGAGTTCTGAGAGATTGTAGACTTTACCTCTTCATTCCCTGGAAAATTTGACCAAATGCCAGTAGCATGATAATTTTTGCCAACATCCTTCATGAAATGCGGTAGAGCACCCCCAATGAGAGCAAGATAGAAATTGGTAAGTGGAAGAGTAGAGTTTCGAAGGCCTTCAAAATGTCGATGACATGATAGTAATCTTTCTCTGGCTGTTTTCTTCCCCAATGGTAATTTTCCAAAGCAGCCGGTCAAATGATTCCTCAGTTTGTTGTCCGGATGATTCGGGAAAGGCATGGGGATGAAAGCATGCATTGAATTGGGAACGACAAAACCAGACTCGAGCATATGATTTCTCAATCCACCCGCGGTCGCAGCAAAAAGAACCGAAGAGAAACTCACATTGTACATGTCCTTTATTTCCTTGATAAATTTGATGGGGATCTTTTGGGTTTTTGCCACCCTCAGTTTTCGTGTGAGGGCTGATTCCGAGAGATGCCAAGCATTGATGTCATATCCGTCCAGACATTGTTTACTAAAATCGTATGGAACTCGGAAAGGAAATGTCAGACCATTCCATAGGATGCGACAGGTGTTTTTATGATGTACTTCTTTCGGCTTGGCTACTCTCCACATTTTCTCACCGGCCATGTGATTCAATATCATTTTGAGGAAGGAATAACCATCCCCCATTCCATGATGGAGGTGAAAGAGGACGAGTGTTTTCTTCTCTGTCTCCTTCTCTCCATTCGGTCTTCTCATGTTGTAATTTGGAACTAGAAGAAATTCCCAAGGGCTCTGATTTAACGGCCATGGCTTTGATAACAACTTCTCATTTACTCTCAACATTTGCTCTTCCGTCACCGAGTAGTCCGTTAGCATTTCGGATTTTGGAACTTGAACCAAATGTTTAATCTCCTCACAAATTTTGATGTGGTTAGTCAAATGGAAATTCTAAACAAAAATTATCATCATATTTGTGATTTGTATTCGTTAATTTAAAATCCATATTTTAATTAAAGGATTTTAGTTTTAGCAAAAGAAATGAAAAATCAAAGTCAAAAACTATACTTACTTCATCCCATTTCCAAAATAGAAATCCCTGAAAAATCAAACATGGTGAATTTTTGTTAGTTTTTTCAATTTTCCTGTACTTTTCCCCCATGTTTTCGTAAATATGTGAAATATTTTGTTTACCATTGAATGTTTGTAGTACTGTCGAAGTTCGGGGTAGACAAGTGAACCAGTTATTGGATCTCTGAGGTTGAGAACTCGTTCAGTGAATCCAGTTTGAAATTGCTTGACAGTCACATCTCCTTTCAGTGTAAACCAAATGACGACATTACACTCTGGCTTTCCGTGCATATCATCCACAGCAAGAAGTGTACTTCGGCAACTGACCAATTTTCCAAGATCCTTTCGAAATTTTTTGGCGTATATCGAGACACATCGACGGTAGATGTGAAATGGAGCAAAAACGATTAGTAGCGTCGGCATGATGAACAGCCACAAAAGGGCATGAATCACTAGAATCACTTGATGAATCCATGATATTATCATTGAAAAAAAACCCATTTTCCCTCAAAATATGTATTATTTATGGAATATGGAGACACAAAAGACACAGGACACAAAACACAAGACACTACACACGAATCATAAATCGATGAAAAATTTACTCCTTTGGTTTTGAATTCACAAATTCACTAGTGATTTATGATTTTGACTCAACACACCACGACAAAGAATCCAATCTTGTTTGCATGTTGACTTTTTGTTGATTTTATAAAATTTTAAACATGTTTCTCAATTCAATTCGGAAAAACGGAAAAATTTGATTACTACCAACTACCAATTACCACTGGATCACTGGATCACTGCATGTTTTTAGCAAAACCTAAAACATGTTGAACGTTGAAATTATGTATGAAGGAAATCTTGTAGCACACTTTACGCTTTACAGCTCTACTCTCTTGACTCTCAGTTCAGTTGTGTGGCTTATGGGTTTTGGTTACTTATGAGCTGACAGACTAAAATTGACACGGCTTCAATTTGGATTTTGGATGCACTTGACTTCAACGTCCAGCCCCTGTCATCCATAAAACTACCAACTACCAAGGTCAATGATGCTGTGCATAAAAAATGTAAAGGTATATCATTTTAAGTTTTACATAAAAATTACCATTATGATTATACCATTGTTGTGAGTTGTGAGTTGTGACCAGAAGCGTACGCATAAAATAAAATAAAAACATATATGATACGAAAATACAAAACATATAATTCATGTCTAAAGTCATTGTTGAGTCAAAATCAAAGGTAAAACCAAACCAAAGTCAAAGATAATTCAAAAGTTGGTATGATGCAACAGGTAATACAATATAACAACTATTAAATAATACTAATGATAAAAATAATGATCCCTGTGATTACCTATCTAGTATCTAGTATCTTGAGTCTTGAGATTTGAGATTTGAGATTTGAGAAGAGGAGGGGAAAGAACTTGACCACCTGTAACAATCCCTGTATTTTATTTGTATTTTGTATCCTAAGCATATAAAATATAAACATTTGCAAAAATAATAATAGCTTTTGCTAAATACTAAATATTATATTATTATAGGGACTTTGTTTTTTGTTTGTACCTGAAAAACATGTAGCATAATATTATAAAAGCATCTTGGAATGGGTCAAAATTCTTGATATTGAGTTTTTAGTATTCAATTAGCAGTCAGCAGATATTAAATCAGTCAGAGTGAGTCAAATTTTTTTTTAATGTCCGGTAGTATAATCTGTATTGTCTCAAGTCTTGAACAAGAGGTACAAGCACGTGCAAAGCTTTATTTCTGCATATTAATCTTGACTTTGACATCCATTATCCACAATTTAGACTGTAGACGTTGTACGCATAATATTATATGGAAATACCTAAAACTTAAATGATATGTTGCTCTAAATATATTATATTCGTATAGACAATAGACACTGCTTAGTGCTCATACATTCATAATACATACAGAAACACATCATATTAACTATCAACAGCAATGCGTCTTGATTGTTGATGCTCATACTTTATAAGTTTTATATCTTATTTTTCATCAGTAGGAAATTAACTAAATTGGACTTATTCTGGCACCTTTATATTTTATATAAAGTCTTTAGTAAAGTACATACATCTATGTACTATACATGTATCTTGTTCACGTGAGCTCACTCAAAAAATTACAAGCACTTCGCGTCTCAGTGCCCACGCATATACCCCATTCAACATACAGTATACAGTAGGTAAGTAAGTAAAGAGTAGACAGTTTTTTCGTTCATTCCTATTCCCACATAATTTATTTAATATTTACACACTTCACAGCATCCTTCTTCATCTAATGAAGAAATGTAATCCCACATCAATTATGCACATGTCATGAAACAGAAAAACATTAAATATATATAAGTACCTAAGTACATATGCATAAAAATGTAGAATAAACGTAAACCTTTAAAAACTTCACTGTAGTCATTGTAAAAAGTAAAAAACTAACTAAAAAATGTGAATGAATTTCAGCGATTTTGAAAAACGAGGCAGAGAACGAAATGTGAAAGCCCTCAACGTTTTTTCCCGATCCAGCAAAGTACTCCTACAAATCCATAGTAAAATTAGTCAATAATAATTAATAATCAGTGCAGTGGACACAATGTAGACATTGAAAATAGAAAATATTATTAATGTTATTCAGTTTCATGATTACAATTCACATTTTTGTTACAAAATAATGAAAACAAGAAACAAGAGATGATATATTAACAATTATTTCTTTTTGACTTTTGACAATTCTCAACTTTCATTCTGTATTATTTATATTATGACTTTCCTTTGGACACAAGAAAAAAATAAATATTGGTTTATCATCACAAGTATTTCTAGTATGTATAAAAAGGATATGGCTATACATACATATATACAAAAGTCACAATACATCATACATCATGTATATATAATATATATTGTATGTTGTACACATTATAAATAATACACATAGTTAATATATAGTTATTCATCTTTAAATAGGTTGAATAAAAACAGTTTTTTTATAAAGCATAATCACTCTTATAAAACTAAAAAAGGTAGTTTTGGTCTTTAAATTTTTTATAGTTTTTTTTGAAAAATTAAAATGCCCTTCATATAATATGAAATATGATGTAATATGTACAGTTTACATAATTCATGTACATAATTCATCATTTTTTCTGAAAATTATTTGAAAAAATTTATTGTATTTACTGTCTGTCATTGACCTTGGTCAAGACGTCGTTTTTTAAAGTCAGTGGGTCCAGGTTCTATAACAAAAATCATAAAAGTGCATGCACATTTTATACGTTATGAAAATAATATTTTCTTGATTCATGATAATATAAAATTTTAAAATTATTATCACAAGTTATGAAATATAGATGAAAGGATGAATAAAATATTTTGACAAAATAGAGAGAAAGAGAGTGCCAACCTGCAGATGATGTTGGCGATCCAAAGAACGGAGGGATGATAATATTCACATTATTGTTATAATTATAGTTATTTAGACCACCACACCATGTAGATAATATTGAGGCTGGAGAGGTATTGTCTGTATTGCTATAGGAAGGAAAATCATAACATTCGACGATTTTTTGAATCCCACGTAAGCTTTCTTCCGCATCAATTTGATCTTTCACTTTACTCTGCAAAGTAATACGACGATGAGTAGGAGAAATTTCCAAAACTATTTTCGTTAGGAAATGTACAATAATATACAAAAATTAAATTCATCATTAATCGGTATCACTTGATATTAAAAAATAAAAAATACAAACACAATATTGGGACAATAATAATAATACGATAATAAGTAATAAAAGTTATTAGTTATTATCATTAATGCTTATATTATATGTGAATAATATTCCATAAATCTGAATTATTATTATTATTATTAAAGCTACCTCTATTCTGAATGGGAGAGAGACTTTTTCTTGTAGGAACTCTCGACGAGCCACTTTCACAACTACCACACCATGATATTAGAATACCTTCTGATGATGATAAGACAGTATTTTGATAAGATGGGAAATTTTCCAACTCTTTTAGTTTCTTTTCAGCCAAAATTTGTCGCTCTAATTTAACTTTGTTTAAAAATTGTTTCCATTTTCGAACACAACGACGAAGAAGAATGCGACGACGAATTGTTTCCAGTCTCTTGATTTTATATTCCCTATTATTTATAATTTATAATATTTAAAAAAGGAAAATCATGAAATATGTAAATTTTATAACTGTTTTGTAAACGGTAATTAGAATTTAGAATCAACAATAAGCAATAATTAATCAATGGTATTAGATGTTAGAGATATAAAACTTACCGTTCTCTTTGAGCTTGAACAAAAGATTGTTGACATATTCTTAGAATGTTTTGCTGTAAAGTTTTGTCTAATACTCTTATTGCTATTGTTTTACTTTTTTGGGCTACAACCTGTTCTCTTGCTCTTGTTTTCTTTAGAATATCCAGTAATCTTTCTTGTATTGCTTTATTTTCCACCTGGAAAGTTTAAAAATTTAAAGATATATTAGATTCTTGATTCTTATAATATTGAAAAAAAGAGCGAACGATATACATTGTAAAATATAATATGAAACATCAATTTATATGTGGTATGAAAATGTGTGTACACACATACATTATGTTCATATTTTACCTTTGAATAAATCGCCACAGCACCTCTATCAACATCCAATTGTCTCTGTTGAACCTTTATTCTTCGATGTAGTTCAGCTTTCTTCCAGCAAGTAAGAATAACCCTTTTAATTTCTGCATTCAAAATTTTTTCATAATATATTGAAGATGATTTTAATATTTTCATTTCTTGTCGTCTTGCTTTTTGTTGTTGTTGTTGGTGTTGTTCTAAAGGAGAAGCTGTTGAGGAATTTGCTGTAGAAGAAGTTCGAAATAAACCGAAACTTGCCGTACTCCCTGAATATGACGGTGTAGAAGAAAAATCAACGGAAGACTTGGGTGGTGGAACAGAACTAGCTCCACTACCACCACCAAATATTGCTGGTATTATTGCTGGTGAAGGTTTAACTGAAGATGGTGGATTACTACTAGCACTAGCACTACCCAATTGTTGTAGGAAGGAAAATCCAGATGTTGGAGAGGATGCAGATGCACTAGAAATACTAGAAAAAGAGCTTGGTGAAGTGGAAGATTGTGATGTCATACTTGGTGTTCCAAACATAAAGGATTGACGTATGATGGAATGAGAACTTGTGGTTATTGTTGTTGGAGCAGTAGTAGTAGTTGGAACAGTCCATTTAAAACCACCCAATGATTGTTGTTGTTGTTGTGGCTGCTGCTGTGCAGATGCTGATGAGAAAACTTGTTGTGGTGGTATTTTAATAACTTTATTACGTATTACACTACCAGAAATACCAGACTCTGGTACACCCACTAAATCCCCTTGAATTAAATAACCTTGTTCATCAAAACTTGTATGTGGGCAATGATCTGGATATGGATTCTTCTCAATTGGGCCACCATTAATTATCACCATAAGTGAATCAGTTAATTTGGATTCAATCAAATAATTTTCTCTATTAATGGACGGTGAATCTGGCATGTCAAAAGTTTTACGACTCAGAGTAATTCGATCTCTTTCAAAATCACAGTCCACACCATGAGCAGCACAAAAATATCGAAACATTTCACAATTGTCTTGTGAAAACCCTAAAACTCTTGCTACAGCTGATAATGAGGTCTATAATGTAGTCAAAAAAGAGGAAAACAAAAAGAAAACAATTTTATGTAATGTACCATAAATGTTTCAACAATGTTTAAATTATTATAAAAAATATACTATAAAGTAAAACATGTTATAGATTATAAATCTTGTATTTTATTATTGTTTCTGTACTTACATAATTCTCCGATTTATTAATTATAGAATAAGCCTTAAAAATGGTCCGTAGAGCAGTTGAACGAACTTGAAAAAAATATCGATGAAGGATACAAGCTGTTAGATACGGAGAACTCGTAACTAATTTGAAGAACTGAGCATAATTTTTTTCAAATACTGCCATGTGAATTTTGATTGCAAATTGTACTTGAGGTGATTCTCGAACCCAATCAGGTTTTTGTTGAATTTCCCTATTAATATTTAAAAAAGGAGAAAAAGAAGCATGTAAAATGCAATAATTGAGAATAAAATACATCATAAATCATAAATACTTCAAAATTGTTATTAAGAAAAAATATATATCTAATGATATATTTTTTTAATATAAATTTAAAAAAAGCATACCATAGAATATCTCCTTCGTTGAGATTCATTAGAATTTGATAAGCTCGGAATTCAGGTTCATTGGGACATTTAACACCCATTAAATTAAGATCTGTATACATGTGTTCTAAACTTTGAAGGCACTTCATAAGATTTTCATCATTTAATTTCATATCAAAGGCATGTCGATCCAATTCACAAAGACGAGATGAACAATGTATATGAAATCTAGCACATTTCTCCATGATTGCAACTGCTCTTAAATCACAAAGTTGCTGTTGTGTAATATCTTTTCTAATACTTCTGGTTCTATCCCATATAAAAGTATACAAATCAGCTAAATCTGCTCCTTCCATCTCCATTCTTGGAATTATATTATGAAGGATGTAGGAAAGAGACATTTCAAGTGTTGGAGTTGGTCTCAATTCATGAGGTAGAGGTTCTTCTTGATCAGCTGAACTTCTTGAATATCCTTTGATTGCAAGTCGATGATCAACTTCTGCATCTTTTCCAGGTTTCATTTCATATGAAGTTAACTGTCTTTGTGCTTCACGCATATAACGTTCTTTTTCTGGACACATATCACGGCAAGTACCCACTAATTTCACAGCAAGTTCTACTCGCATCTTTACTTTTGGATTTTCTATATAAAATGATAAAATGATTTTTTTTTTTACAAAAAAAAACTTTTAATTATTGTTAAAATACAAAAATGTAAGATTAATTACAACAAATATCAATAATTTTTTTGTTTTTTATCATAATAACTGAACGATCCCCAAGAACAACCGCCGATCTCGTTTTTGAGCTCTCATTTAATAACATGTGAATACCATGGAAACAAAAAACGAGATCGGCGGTTGTTCTTGGGGATCGTTCAACTATTATATTTTTAAGATTTAAGTATTACTCACTGGCACGTATAAGTTTATCTCGAGCTTCTAATAGACGATATCTTTCCTCTGCTGTGACAGTTCTTTTTGAAAACAATTCTTGAGCTTCTGGAGTATCCGGATAAAATGAATAATTATCTCCTTGTTGTTGTTTTTGTTGTTGCTGCTGCTGTGAAGTAGCCATTAGACTTTGTGGTTGTCCTAATCTAGATGCTTTAATTGGAATACTACTACTACTACTACCAGCCTTTAGTTTAACTGGAGAAGTTTTAAGTTGACTATTAATACTCTGTATTTGAGACGGTTGTTGTTGTTGTTGTTGTGTTTGTTGTTGCTGTAATTGTGGAAATAATGGAACTGGTGGATTAGATGGGTTTAAAGTTATAGGTGATTTAGGAGATTTACTAGTTCTTGAAGATGAGGATGTTGATGTCAAATTACTCCCACGAACACGAGTCCCATCAGCACCTTTCTCACTAAAATATATTTTAACAGGATCTACATTTGGCATAACTTGTCCTCCTTTTTCTTTAGCTGCTCTTGCCTCACTCTAAACAAATAAAAAAACATTGTAAAATTTAACCAAATTTAATACATACAAAAAATGCATGCAAATAGCTTTGAACCCTTTGAGACAAGATTTAATTATCAGAATAGATAGTTTGATATTTACTGGTTTAGTATAACTAATGACTGCATTTCTGTCTTTTGAACTTAGATGCATTTTTGAAATTCTTCCGAATTTTGAAAAGTGAGTGAACAACACGTCTTTATGTAGAATGTCATTGTCAATATTTACAACTACAATCGTCTTGAATGGCTTCTTGTCCACGGAGGACTTTCTCGCCAATGTACTCCTCTCCCTAAAATCAAAAATATCAGACATTATATTAACAAACACTTAAAAGTTAATGTAATTTATAAAATAACTGTAAACAATAAAAAATATTTCTCACATTTTTTGGGTCCTCTGTGCTCCCGTTTGAATTTGTCCACGTTTATTTTAATTAGACGTCCTTGAAAAATTCAAACTTAAATGCACGAAATTTTTTATATAATTCTGATATTAAAACATAAAATGTGACAGGATTTGTGTCAAAAAAATTGGTCATTTTGATGCACTTGTCATTACAACTAAACTGGAGTATGGAGATATTGTACATTGACAAATAACTTCGCGGTTGGGACCTCGGGATCA
>JAQGBH010004844.1:0-15679 GCA_034698265.1 Sminthurinus aureus
GTAAAAGGAACGATATGAGAGGGTAAGACTTCAACTTTTCAAAGAAGTTGGTATTTTGGCAGACTCTACTGTACAGTGTATACTGTATATTTTGGTTTTGGGATAGTTCAAAGTTCTCTATCTTTGATTCGATTCCTGCTCAATGCTCAATACTCAAAATTCTTGAGATTTGAGATCTAACAATTTATAATGATGACAATAATTGTACTGATTATGGACTAGATTCTGAATTCTGAATAGTTTTAGATATTCTTCAATCCCATGATTATGTATTATATTCAAGTGTGCATCAAAGATTTCTAAATTCTAAACAGCGTAATTCACCTCTTTTTTTTGTTATTGTAAAGGTATTGAACATTGAACATTTTCTACTAGCTGTGTTGCTTATTAAGGGAAATATTTGGTTAGAAATGTAATAGGAATGGTGCTTTAATAAATGGAAAAAAAGAATACCTTATTTTCTTAAGTGTATAATAATACACAGAGAAAAAAGAATCAACAATTACTGTTTATGTGAAAGTGATTAAAAATTGAGACGGAAAAGAGTACAGTTCACAATCCACAATTGTAAAAGGAAGAAAGCATGTTTTCATCATACATGATCCTTTAGAGTTCAGTGTCTAGTATCTAGCGTCTAGTCTGTATAGTAATTGTCAAGATTGAGATAGCAAACGAGCGAGTGGTAAGTGATTGAATTGAAAATCATGCAACTAATCATCTTTGGTTCAAATTACTCTTCTTTTCAGTTGGTGGCCGTCTCAGACATGAACAAAGTTCAAACATTGATGTATGATGCACATTTAATGCACAATACTCACTAGACTAGTGCATAACGCATACTACGTACGTTGTACCTATATGCACTTTGTACAATGTACAATGGTTTTTCCTTTCCTTTCTCTCCAATCCACAATATACTCAATTTAAACGTTACGGATGGACAGACTGAAAAGGGGTAACAAAAAGGAAAAAATATAGAGAAAGGACCGTTGGAGTTAATAAGATGAAAATCAAAGAAAATACATCATTTGTCAATTGAATATGGAATCTGGATGTTTTTGAATCCATTATCCACTCGTTCTGCATTCTGTAGTATACTGATACAAATACAGGAACATATGTTTCACATTCATGTTTGTTTAAGTGTGTATTAAGTATTAATATTTGAACATAATTAGTTCAAAACTTTGTTCAACTTTTGACCATTCAACTATAAATCATCATGTCCATGTACACAATGTACACTGTACAATGCACAATGTACAAACATACAATAAACAGACCGCACAACAATACAACTCATGAAAGAATCCTTTTGTACTCGTAAAATGCCGGTACAGGACTACAAAAAAATATCCATCTATCTATCAACATGCTTGTATTTACTGAATTATCTGTCTCATCAGGCAGTGAAGAATTCAAAGAATGCTCAACTCAAATTATCATCAAAAGTCCAAAAGATATCTACCTCGAGCACATAAAATAATTGTACAAAGATGCTTTCATCCTCCTTTACACTGATTTCATACTACGTACTGCGTACTGTTAACTATAACATTCTGCATAAATCGACATGTGACATGAATCGCTGGTTTTGGTGTTCAATGTTCAGTGCACATCTTGATTTGACAGCATTTTATCTAGGCTTGTGATTTCATTCAACAATTAGTAAATTCTGATTCTGATTTTGATTTCTGAATTGCCAAGTTTTTATCACATGATCCATATAATGTATAATGATATATTTTTTTGCCTGTACCAAGTAAATCATTTTATTGTCATCCAGATCAGGTTTCAAGTTTCACAGTGAATCTAGAATATAGAGGGCAAAAGATAAAAGATGGAAAGCACAAGAAAAAAAAAGTTTCCTCTAGGCACTTTATACAAACAAGGGCGAAAGTTTGTGGCTTGTTTTTTTCCGAATGTACGAATGTGTGTAGTGTGTAGTGTACACTACAAACTATACACACTGAAAAAACCTACATGCTACATACATACTTCACATGCACGAAAGCTCAAGAACTACCATTGCCGTTGTTCGTTGTTAGTTGTTACATTTAAATATTTGCCAAGAGATATGGACGAAACTAGTGAATCTTGCTGATTTATGGAGTTTATCGGGTTTTTACCCCTATTTCAGCCACATACAACTATATACAATACACAATACACAACGCACACACAAACAACAATACACAAAAGAGAAAATCATTGTATCATAAAAGTACATGGAATGAAATATGAAATATCTGTACAATGTAATAATTTTGAGTGTGTTCATGCAAAAAGAAGATGAAGAAGATGATGATACAGAAAATCACACTCTAATTTATCAGTTAAGCCAACATCTGACAAGCTTGGAGAGCTAAATACCATGTTACGTTAACCCTCACTTCACCACACTTTGAGCTTTCAGGGTACGCACACCCTTCACCATCATTATTACTCTTTATTTCAATATGAAAAAGATGAAAAGACGATGAAAAGGAAGGAGACAACAAGGTTTTTTTACGTGCAAAATATGCTTTGTGATTTTTTGTGTACTCTCAAAGTTTGGAGAAATGTACACGGTATAACAAACAAAGTACAACGTAGATACATCTAGATTCTAGATCTTGCATTCATGTCAATTTTCAAGATGTGAAATGTATCAGTGCACGTGAGGAAGATGCAAAACATCAAAATTCAAAATCAAAAGACTTGAACAAACTGGACACTCCGTGTAGAAACTTTAAAACTACCTTGGAGGTAGAAATCTAGAACAAATCATGCGTCTTGTGTTTATGTTTGCTCTGCTCATTGCTACTTGTTCACTGATTTACTCTTTTGATACTCTGTTCTTCGTTCTCTGTACTCTGTATTAAAAAATTCTCGCTCTCCGTTTCTCTCATGCTCCTTGCCTCACAGTTCATATTTGTTTTAGGTTTTAGATGAGGAGTGAGGAGCAAAGACTTTAGAAAAATTTACCAGCTCTTTTAAATCTCAAATCTCGCAACCATCAATTTTGGAAATTAACTGCATTTATAAGTTACTCATAAAATTACACAAACGAAGGACAAAGAATTTCTGTGAATTTGAAACATATTTTTTAATGTTGAATGTTGAATAATCATAAACATGAATATTTTGGTTTTTTATATCAATTTCCAAGTTCAAAGCTGATGCAAAAAAATAAATAGCCACAAAAGCTTCAGGATCAAAACAGTCAACGTGCAAAAGGAGAAACATCAAACGTGCAGGCTGTTTTGAAACACACTCTTGTTCTTTTTTTACAAGTTTGTAGCAAATTTTATAAAAATGTGCATGCTGAAGGTAAAAAGGAAGTAGAAAAACACAAGAATCAAGAGTCAAGTATAAAGTATCAGGTGTTGGAGCTTGTTAAATTGACTTTGAATTTGAATAAATTATCACGAAAGGTGAAAAAAGACATGCCAATCGCGGATGGTGAAACATGATAACCACAAATTAAGAAAAAAAAGTGAGAAGTTTGGGATTGTCCGACTAATAAAAAACTCAATTGTACTGTATTTGGTGTTTGGTATTTGATGTACAGCAAAACATACATGCATAGTTAATCAGCGCATAATAATCAGGATGCAAAATGCAGTTTCATCTTATTAAATATGACCATGATATATTTTTAAAAGTTCACGAATACCACAACTACATAATATGTGCATATTATTACATATCAACATCACCTAATATGCCCCGATGGTGTAAAATCTATCACGTAATCCCTTTCAAAAAACGAGGGAGTGCAGAGGTTGAGTTTCTGATATCTGTAATTAAATTGGGAGTCAGTGGTCAGTAGAAAGCTTGAGTTTCTTTAGTGTCAGAAGATTTAAATTAGTCCTCGAGCAACAAGCACTCTCTCGCTCTCTCTCTATCTCTCTAACTCTCTAACTGAGGAGTTCAATGTTCAATTACAATTCAACATTCAACTCGAATCTCGAATATCGAATATACACAACATATGTGAAGCAAAAAGAAAGGGGACGAAACCCTGCATTTGGATTTGGATTTTTTTAAGAAGCCGAGAGGCTACTTGCAAATATTCATTCCCATGCAGCCCAAATTCATATTTCATATTACATGTTACATATGTATACAAAATACAAAGGATCTGATGTAACCCGACATAAAGAAATATACTGAAAATTTTCCACCTTTTGATTTATGCGAGCATACTTTGATCAACTTTATTTTTTAGTAGTTAATTTAAGATGGTAAATGGTAAACGGTAATACATATCACATAACACAAAACACATAAGATAATACACTTTAAATGTGGCTTGTGGAATGAGTAGTGAGCAAAAAGGCACAAGAAAGGGGAGAGAAAAGACGAATTAATTTTTTTTCATTCTCATAATGCTTCATGAGATTTATGAGGCTATCACATACATTTTTTCCTCTTTAAAATTAAACGATATAATATCCAATGTGAAATACGCATCACATTTCTGTGTCTTACTAATAACTAATCATTTAGAGGACTAGATGTTATCAGCACAAGAAAAAGTTAATTGCAAATCAGCTGTGCATCAACTTCAATATTTACGTGACAGGAAGTGCACTACATTTTGAATTTTGATACATGCGTATGTACCTATGGATTTGTAATGTGTACGTTGTACATCTACATTTTACATGCTTGATATTTGATTGTGGAAATTCAACCTATAATCTGTACTGCAAAGCTCTTTATATTGACTATTGACTATTGACAGATGACAGATGAAACATAAATGAAGGGAAAAAATAAACGAACGACAGGGGAAGAAAAAAATCATATTGATCAAATCTGACAATGTTTGTCTGTGTAAACTTCTTCAAAGGGTACATTAGAAACACGAATACCTCGGAAAAAACCTTAGTTACTCAGTGATGATGAAATAATGACAATTAAGTAGTTGAATAATATCGTGTAAAGGGTAAAGGTAAAAAGGTTTAGTCAGCTACAGTAAAAATGAAACGTTTCACACACAAAAAAGTTATACTTCTAATTACTTGTGACAGAATGAAAATTTCCATGTACTTGCCGTTTGCCATCTGCATTGGACATATGTATAGGACGTAAAGTACACATTGTTAGAAGGAGAGGAATTAAAAATGCCCTGGGACTTCCGTCGTATCTTTACAGTAAGTAATAATCAAATTATGAAAAATGAAACATCGCAATTGGATTTCATTGCTGTATAATGTACTTATAATAAATGCATGAGCTACATAATACAGAATGGTATTGAGCGAAAAACTGAGACAGAGTGTAAATCATGTTGTATTCATAATCCACAGTCTACAGTAAGTCTACAGTGCGTTTGGTATTTGGTATTTGGTGTGAATTTTTAATATTGCTGTCATAATTCATAAACTTTTTTAAATTCTTCAAGTCAACTGACAAATTAAATTTAATGTCTTGTACTTTGAAATTCATCAGTTTAGTTGGCAATTCACAATTCACACTTTGGCAATTACATTCAGATAAGCTCATCTTCGCTCATAATGATTCCTACAAGGGAGAAAATAATGCAACATTGTCAGTTGCCAGTCCATATCAACTCGGGAATGAAAATAAGGGAACTCAGGGCAATTTTAACTCACTTGTTGGTCTTGTTTGAAACATAATATTCTCCCTTGATACAATAAATCTACAACAGTTGCCCAACTTACATTACACCCTAAACTCTACACAAAACAATTTTAGACGGTGTGCAGTTTATCAAAATCAAAATGGGCGTCAAAACTAGAGTTATAAATCAAACCTGAATCATGGATTTTTATGTATTTTCTCCCTACAGCAAAACTGGAGACGACCACATGGAAGCATCGTAGTCAATACTCAAAATTGTGAATTAGATATGTATCCCATAGCTATTATTATTTTGCTGATTGCCTTTATTACTTGTCAAACAGCGGCGCATCTAGTAGAACTTTGCGGTACTACTGTAATATGTGCAATGCACTAAGATGACTGTCCCCCGATTTCAAAATTTTGTAAAAAATGCACAATACCACAGAATAATTGTGGAACGATATTACATGTCGTACGTGCTGATAGGAGAAATGAAAAAAACATTGTTTCAGTACTTTCACCAAACAAAATTATACATCATAGTGTAGGTATGCTTGATGCTTGACTATTGAGGGAGTTCACACTGTATCCTTCTTGTTATTTATTGTTTTTAAGTCATTGATCTATTACATAAAACCAATTAACCTTCAGCGTTAGCCCGTAAATTGTAAATTTTACATTGTACAATGCACATACATAAATTTTCAATATATTACTTTAAAGTGTAATATTTCATTTTCCCAGGAATCCTGATTATTCTATTGCTTAAAGATCTAGTTTTAAACTTGTACGTAATAAGTAATGAGTGTAAGAATAATCATCAGTATTTAGAATTTACAATACTTTGTCCTTCTCTACTTTCTACATTTTCTCACAGGGAATCTGATGCTATCTTTGTAATTCTAATAGACAAGAACCGCGATCATAAAAAGGGCTAATTGACCATAAACAAAGGAAAATTTATATCAGGTGTATTCTTTATTTTAGTGTCGTCAAATATTATGATAAATGCACAATGCACAGTTGACAGTTTATAGAAACTCGGATAAACTCAAAATGTTCATGAGAAAAATTTGGAAAAACCATGAAGTTTTATGTTTATTACGTCTACATTTGGCGTTGATTTTTTGAAGAAATAGTCCAAAGTAAAAAGTGAAGGAGAAAAACATTGTAATGTGTCATATACTCATTCAAATGCTCAATGCACATGTCTCACGTGTATGGCTAATGGTTGTGTAATAAATATCCATCATTACTTTTTTGACTTTGGTTTCTCCAGCTCAAAGCTCACACAAAATACTCTTTACCGTCTCTATTTCTGGCTATTATTGGATGCTCAAAAGTACATAGAGGAAAGGAACACAAAGTCAAAGTCTCCACACTATCACATTATGTGATAAAATGACTCTCTTGGTTTTTATTTACACCAACCATCTCAACACTCTCAATTCTTAACTCTTTACTTCTTTCATCTGCAAGTTGCAGACTGCAACTGGAATTGAATACATAATTTCAAATTTGATGGTGACTTAAGTCTCAATGTACTTATGAATGAAGGGAAAAGTGTGGTAGATGGAATAGAGGATACAAAAGAAGAAAAATGTGGACTTTGATGATAAATGGAAAAATAATTCAAAGTCCTCAGAGGAAGTGCAGCATCGTCTACCATTCTAAAAACTGTGTAGTTCTAAAACAGACAGGTCATCGAAGGAAGGGATTTTAGATTTTACTGTCTACAGAATCATACAAGCAGAGTATATCTTTCGCCGTACACTGTACATACAAGCTGCAAATTACAAATACAGCATCAAGCACAACAGTACCCATTGCACAGGACACAGGACGCATGGATTAACTTCTTGGCTTCGGTTACAAATTTTGACAGCTAAACACTTTTTCCGTCGATTTAGAACTTAACCGCACACTAATTTCGTGAAAATTCAAAGTTGTAACTTGCTTTTACAGAATAGAGAATACACTATACTAAACATCCCTTTTTACATGAAACGTCTTACATAAGACATAAGACCCTTTTTAAAACTACCTGAACATCCACAACACACAATAAAATATACACTATATACAGTTTAGATGAGTAGTTTTAAAAAACAAATCTTCCACAATAGACATGGATGCATTATAATGATGTGTTGTATGCATACATGTACATAAGGCAGTACCTGACCCACGTACGTACGTATCTTTGACAATATAAAATATACAATATATCTACACATGGTTGATTTTGCGGCATCGAAAATCCTGGAAACTTGGTGAGAAACTTCAAACTGACAATATGGTGATGGCAACGTACACTTCGTTCCCACAGTAAACTACAGGGATGCAAAGATATCCAACTGATTTTTGATGGCTCTCTTTTCTCTTCCCAAAAAAAATCATTACCCGACATTTTAATCTACACATTACATATTACATACATGTACACTATACAGTGTACATTGTACAAAATACACGACTATTTATTGTGCTTTGTTTAAAATTTAAAATCTCCATGTTGAACGTAGAGCTGAGACAAAAGGCACACTTGTTTCCACCATGGTAAACTGAGAGGTACTTACTAAAAGTGACAATGAAACTCTAAAAATATCATTTGAGAAAAAAAGCAAACCATATGATTACGATTACGATTATGATGATTCTGATCCTTATTATAATAATTGTATTAGGATTGTTACATCTTGTAAAAGATAATAATATGATTATAATGAACCCAGGAATCCTAAATCTTCACAATTAGATTTGCTCAACAGCATTAGCATTCATATCCTTTTTTTTGTTTGTCAAACCTGGTTTATGTATTTATTGTGTAAGGACTGTGAAGCACTAGTGCTATTATCTAATATTACAGTCTACAGACTGGTCTATACTTTATGCATATAATTTTCATATAAACCTTTCTTTCCCAAATGCTTGTTGAACTTGAACTTTTGTATCCAGCACGTAGTCTTTAATACTTTACACTTTACACATCTGCAACTTGATATTAATACATTATTGTGTTTTACACATCCCATTTTTCATATTTGAAGTCTTCATTGTTATAAATATACAACGAGGAAATTCCTTTCTTTACGTGTTGAAAATTGAGATTTGAAATGTTCTAATAATAAAGTCATGTAGATAATGTATTGAGGATACAATATTAGATTGGATGGGATGGGATTGGATTGAATTGGACTTTACTGGTCTAGTCTGGACTCTGGACTACAAAGGTGAATTGGATGTAGAAGGAATACTTAATGAGACCATCTGCTTTACCGTCTCTCTCTCTGCATGTCCACTTTTCACCCTCTAGACATTAGACATGAGAAAGAAAGAACAAATTGAGAGATTTTCTTTTCCCTCTCCTCTTATTTTGAATGTTCAACTTGAATTTGATTACCAACTACAAAAAAGAGGAAGAATGTACAATATGTGTTGAATTTTGAATTTAAAGAGACCTTTGCGGTTTAGTAAAGTGCATCATCGTCTTAAAATGTAACTTTGAGAAATTTGAATCAGTATCAAGTATGAGGTATGAGGTGGATGTAAAATTAAAAAACTCAACCTCATGATTCATAATAAATAATAAATAATAATGAATCAACCAAAATTGAATTAAAATTTTGATTGCAAGGGCAAACATGTGTGGAACATTTTCATACAAATTGTATATTTATGTACAAAGCATATTGTACATTGTACTTTTATGAATGTGTAACATATGTGTTGTGGACTGTGGAATAAAAGAATAACTATATACAATTATAATTAATGCCAGACCAAGAGTAAGTGGAAATTATTATTACCATTATCATTATCAAAACTTCTATTTTCTATTCTCTATTCTATATTCTGTATTCTTCGTCATATTAGGCATTCACATAATGTAATTTGTAATTTGTGAAATCCTGTAGGAAATTCCATTTTTTGCACAAAAAAAACGTCTACATATGACAAAGGGCAAGAGTAAGTACTCATAATATAAAATACAAAATACAAAATAATCTCTTACTACTTGTGTGCAGTGTGCATAATAATAATAACTGACTGTGGACTGTGAACTGTGATATGGTCGCAAAATGTATAATACGTTTGTATTCCAAGTCACATTCTCCCTCCTTTCAAGTTTTCCCATTAATCTTAATTGTTATGGTAAGAAAACTCACAGATTAAGGATTTTTCTTTCTGAATTTTAATTTATGATTCCGGAATTTGAATTTAAATCTAAATGTCTCCCAGACCAGACTACACCAGACCAAAGTGAATAACATGGGAATAATAAGAATATTCCTACTCATGGTTGACAATACAATTTAATGAATTTCCCAGAAAGTTTTAGAAAAAAAGTGGAAAATTAGTCAAATTAGCCAATTTCTTGTCCCTCTGTGTATTCTAGTCAACGAGAAAGAAAACAAACATTTTTCCATTTTGAATTATGACCCACGACTGAAAACTACAACTGCCTATGCATGTAGCGTTCAGTTTACACGTTTCAAGTTTTCTCTCAGTTCTCAGTTGCTATAAGCAGTACATTATGGATTATGGATTTGGCACTCGACATAAATTGTAAGTTGTGGAATATTTGGATATTTAATGTTATTCATTGTTTCTCATGAGCAATTTGACTTCTGGTGTAAGAACTGCACTATAATGTCTAGTTTCTAGTGTCTAGTGTATTTTCTCTGTGTACAGTGTACATCATTGCCATTTGCTTTCTGTACTCTTCAGACAAATTACAACAAGAACAACCAACCAAAAGACAACAGCCTCTCTGTCCTCTCATTTAAGTCAGTACATAAATAAATGAATAAATAAATTGTGAGTTGTGCGTGTGAACGTGAAGAGTGAATATCTCGTATCTGGTGATATCTGGATGTATATTTTTTAGCGAAAAAAATATTTGTGGCTTTGAGATTTCCTGTGGTGACGGAATTACTTACACCATAGTGTCATGCGCTTCTTTAGTTGGTTAGTTACAGACAAATACACGTCTCAACATAAAAATACATGCATAGTTTTATGTTGTACACTATACACTGTACACAGATGGACAGGAAAGAGACAATAAATTACAAATGATGCATACACAAGTACACATACAAGTCTACATAAGGAAACCTCTTAATGAGTTTGTACCCATGCTTGGATCTTTATCACAAATAAATATTGTGTACCTACGTAATATTTGTAATAGGTGCACAACACCATACAATACACAAGGGAAAGAAGACATGAAGACAAAGTAGGTATAAAATTTCATGTACAAATAACGAATGGTAAACTTATTGTACTGCTGTTGTACATTCTACATCGTCATCTTGGAATAATAATTAGCAATTAGTCTCTTTTGTCTTCAAGAGACGACATAATTGAAGCCCCCCAATTAGCCTAATCTACATTGATAATTTATAAGGAAGAAGAACAAGAAGAAGATGAAGATGATGATGAAGATGGTGTAGAAGGAGAGAAAGTAGTAATTTTGTAATTTAATATCTAATAACAAGGTTTATTACGTCAAAATCCACATCCACAGAGTTGTCTCTAGGTAGTTTTTGCACCCCGATTTATAAGTACAAGCAATTATAACATTTGTCCCGAGTCCACCATATACAATAGGGAACAATAACAGTTCAAATTTCATATCAGTAAAATTTTTAGTTTAGCCATCTGAGATTTACGCATGTAAGGTATAATACGCATGGGTATTTCTGTTTGAAACATTATGCATGCATATTATAATTTATAATATTATGTATTATGATTATCTCCTTTCAGAATGACTAATCACTAGACACTAGACACTAGACACTAGACGCAAGGCACAAGAAAAAAGTGACTATGATTATCATCCTTGAATATCACACCATTTTTTACATGATACTAGATGCTACATACGAATTACGAATACATGAGGTAACAGAAAACAGAGTCTTTGGACAAGCTGCAAAAATCTTTATATGGTTTAGATAGCCATAAGGCTCTTGTCTGTCTCTCTCGATTCTCGATCCTCCATCCTCCATCCTCCATCCTTCCATCTCTTCTCTTTGTGCATACGCCAGTATTAAGTTGATACAAGCAACGAAAAAGTCTCATTCTATCTTCTCCATTTATGATATGTGATTTAGTGATGCATAAACTTAATAGTAATAATAATAATAATAATCATCATCATGTAAAATAATCTTGCATAATCCGTACACAGGGATTTCCCGTTCCTGTTCCATGACATGGCAACCAGTTCAACTAGAAGAAAAACCATCAACCTCAAAACTCAAAACTCTAAACATGCTTACAAAGTGTACAGAGTACAGAGAAAGAGAGTGAGAAAGTACGTCTCTGTCTCTGCCTGTCTACATAGTGATTAAGTGTGGTATCATGTGTGAGACGCTGACAGAATCGTAGATCATATCCTTGTGTGAATATTTTGCCACCTCAGACATCTCAACATAATAATTTAATGCGTTTTAATGACCTTCTTTAAGTAACAAAGTTAAATGGTCATTGGATACCTCCTATTACTCTTTACTCTTTACCCTTTACTCTTGTCTTTGACTATAAACTCTACATTCTACATACGTACTCGACCTTTCTTCTTCAACACCTTGATCATGACTTTTCTCCTACATGTACGCGTCCAGCTATCATTCAGATGCATTATGCACGTAAAAGTTTTTATTTTGTATGTATTTTGAATAATTTTTTTAGAACCATGCCAAACAACAGTGATATTTTCAAGTTTTTCCTATAAAATTATAAATTTTCAAGGAGCACATGAAACATGGCATATCTTCTTTCCTCAGTGACATATAGGATTGAAAAATTGAAACCACTACATTTAACTACGGTCAAATGTGTATTTTGTATCATGTCATTTGGTGAAATAGGAATCTGTGAGTCGAATGTAATAAATAGCACCAATTAATGTCAAGGAATGTGCGTTATGTATTACTTTTGACTTCTGACGTTTGACGTTCAGTGTTATTACACTACGGGGTTGTAAAACGATGGAAGATTTGTGGAAAATGATTCAAATTTACGTATAAATAAAAGCTCACAGCACGATGGCATTGTGCAGGTAAATAAAACAACACAAAACACAACAGTGTCTTTAAATTTTAAATTGCCAATTTATGATGTATCTCTTATCTCCATGTAAACACCATAAAATCAAATGGAGGAAGAACCCTCATTTGCCAAAATCAATAATGTTAGTCAAGGTGCTAAAAAACGCTTCAGAGTGCTAAATAAAAATAAATAGATGCTCATTGTAATTCATGTCTCATATCTCCTATCCATGACTTTAAACTGTATAATCTGGACGTAAAAGAAAATAGAAGAGTGTAAAATCAAAAGAAACTTGTGATTTAGAAGAGATATATAGATTTGCACAGAGCACAAAAATAACGAATAAAATCTGATTTGGTTTCCAGTACCAAACAACCAGGATGAGCTACTTAATGGTTCAAAAATATTTGTATCCATTATATTTAGCGACCAATAAGTTTTGTTTTATGACAATCCCACTTTCCCTCAGCAGTCATAATCTTACACATTCTGTTAAATTGCAAATCACACCGTTCAGATCAAATAGTGTGTCTAGTTGAATATAGAATACAAGTCATTTGTTTGAACTATGAGCAATGAGCAAATTTCATTACAATTTATGCAGGTTTCATTTGAATAGGAATGCTTTAGAAATACACAGTGTATAAGATACAGAATAAAACCCAAGGAGAAAAATCACAATCTTATCAGTTAGTGGAAAATCAATTTAAACAAATAAGATTGTCTTGTCTTGTCTGCTGTGTACATTGAAAATTTGCTTAATATTTCTTTATTTGTTATTTACCCACACACAGACACACAATTTGGACGTGCTCTTCTCCAAAACCATGGTACTACTAGGTAAATAGGAACTACACGCAGAAGTAATAATAATAATATCGAGTATCGAGTTATCGAGTAAAACACAATAGCAACAATGAGCTCGTGTGTGATCTGTGGTGAGTGTGCTCGTAAGTTGATAGTTGATCAAGAGGAATTTGTTACACACGCATATTCCATCTACTTTTTAACCTTTTACCTCTTGTTGTTATTGTTGTACGTGGTTCATGCGAATATGAGCTGATGTGATGTGATATGATCTCGATCAATTGAGTTTGCATCTTCTTCTTCTTCTTCTTCTTCTCTGTTCTTAGTGTTTGGTGTTTCATATTGGTTCAATTCCATTTTGAAAATGATTCCATTGTTATTTGCGTATTGTGTCTGTTTGTCCTGTGTACAGTGTACATGGTACATAGTCAGAGAGTACGAGACTAAGGAGATGAAGAAGAAAGGCGAGAGGATGCCAAACCAAGGAGTTGATAGATTTGAATTTTCGATCCATTTCACAATTACATTTGAATCCCTCACGTTTTCCAATACATCTCAAACTCATGCGTTTCATGATCATGAAATTGAACAAGTGATCATGCGGAATGTATTCCGCATTCACCATTTACGTTGCATGATTTTTTGCGTATTCAATGTGTATTGGCTATTTACTATTTACTATTGAGCATCGAGTATCGAGTATCGAAAGTCGAATGTGTGTGGACGGAAGATCGTGGTGGAGTAGGAAAAAACTCTGGTCATAGATAGATGCGATTTTTGTTGTACGCACGCAAATATATTCGTATATGTGTACATATATGTTTAGAGTTTAGATTACCTACGTGTGCATTATTAATTGTATGCATATAAGGGAAATGATAAGGCGGAAAGGTTCACTGCTCATTGTATTATTTAATGGAGATGTGTCTAGTGTCTAGTATCTAGTGTCTACCCGATCCTCGTGCTTTGACCGTGTGCATGTGAAATAAAAAAACAGATTTGTATAGGTTCGAGATTGTTCATCTCGTTTCTTATATATTGCAGTCGTTTTCTACTCTTTTCTCTTAGTGTATTTTATATCTTATATCTACGCAATATCTTTTGTGATATAATATATCTGTATTCACGAGAAAAACAGACTAAAAAATGTATTTGAAACTATAGATATGTAAATGCAATAAAATATTACTCTTTTGATAGCTAAAGAATGGAGAAATAGAGGAAGAGAAGAAGACAATGTTTTACAATATCATCCAAAGTGGGTTTGCATCGTATCGTTTCCTTTCCGTTTTGTATCGTATGTAAACAAAAAATAAATAGATAAATAAGTGAAAATAGAAGAAGAAAAAAGGGATGCAAAACCAAATGGAAATAACGAATTCAAATGATATGGGATGAAATGCAATATCTTTGGATTCGAGTTTCCCGTGCTCATTAATGTGACATTTGAGCGTCAACCATTCGCCTAATATGGAAGGCAAAATCCACATAAATTCCCATGTTGTGGTCAACAATGTGCATACAGTTTTTTCCTTCGGACATTGGAATAATTTATACAGCTCTTCACTTCTTGTCAAGCACTGTGCTTCCACATAACTTTTACTATTATGCAGCCAACTTTTTATAATTTATTATGTATCTGTTACGTGAATGGTGAATAGTGAATGTTGTATGCTCTGCATAGCAGAAAAGAACGAATTCATTTGTACAGATTTATTGTGTCTTATTTAAGTTTCTTCTTTTTCATCTTCATCTTCATCAGAAAAAATGCACTGGACACGTAATAAGTAGTACATGAAATATGTGAAGGAATTTTCCTCCGCGTTTTCTCTCTTTCATTTTTGCAGTAAGCGTGAATATGAGTATAAAGTTTCTACTACCTCTTTCTTTAGCTTTAAAAGAAACAGAAACATTTTTCTATTGTTGAAAAACAAAAAAGCTATGATTTTTGCTATAATAATTAACAGAGCAAACGCTGTAATTATCTCTGTTATACAAGAAATCATTATGATAGTTCTAAAATATTATAAAATTTTTATAATTCAAAACCACCGCGTGTTTTTGTTTTTTATTTGAACAAAATAAACAATTTACTTGTAAAAAGAATCAAAAGAAAGCAACGAGCAAGAGCAACAGTTGTTTCGCACAAGTGTGTGTAAAAAGTAAAGGGAAGGAGGATTGAAAAAGTTTTAGTGGATTTGTGCAAAAGGTAAGGACGTGGTCCGGC
>JAQGBH010004845.1:0-15679 GCA_034698265.1 Sminthurinus aureus
TTGATTCACGATTTGTGAATCAAAAACGACACCTTAATTTATTCCTCATTCCTACCGCAGGGCTCAACCTGACTCTGACTTGAACCTACTCAAAATTCGTAATGGAAAACTCAAAAATCGAGAAATTGTTCGTAAATTTCTGTTTCTATGGTTTTAATTTCTTGTTAACAGAATAATGATAATGCGTAAACTTTTCCGTCAAGCAAACATAGTACTCTCATTGTTTACTTTAGTTGCGTAACTCATAGAAACCGAATTATACGAAAATAGATATGTCATTTCCAAAGGGATAAAAGACCAATTCCCCCTGGAGAACCCACGGGGTCAAAGTTCACTTTTTATAAATGACACCGCTTACTTGACCCCTCAGGTGCTTATATTCCAAATTTCAAGTCAATAGGTTGAGCCGCTTGGGCTCCAGGTCGGTGTATACCGAGAAACGGAAATGTACAACTATTATATTGATTTAATTAATTATTAACTATATTACCTATAATTTCTTTGCGGTTATCTATTCTCACAGCTAATGTTTACTTTTTACATAACACAAATCAAAACACAAGACTGAGGAAAAAAACCCAAACAAAATCAATATTCGCGCTTCGAGAAAAAGATGCACATCCACAACAAAATATGCCACGATCGTTTAAGTTTCGACCAGTCGAGCAGTTTTTCCTCAGTTTTTACCAAAATATAGAAAAATGGAAATAAAATCTCAAGTATTCAATAACTAAACATGTAATTAACCTTTTAATGACATTTGTCCTATTTATTTCTCAATTTTACGTCATTCCCTGAAATTTCCCAACATTTTGCAGGTCTTGTGCATTTTGTCGCCGGAATAAACCCGTTCGGGAAAATAGTAAAACCCGTCTGAAGTCTGGAAAATCTCTCTGAGATGGCGAATACAAGGCCAAAAAATACTTGAGACTCCCAGAGAAAAATAAAACCTCCACTCTCGATTCTCAATCAACTGATGTAAATCTGGTGAAACAGTTTTTACCTATTCACGAAACATTACAACTCTAACTTAAGTATCAAATATCATCATTATAATTGTTAACGTTTGGATAATTTAATTTTTTCATGTGCTACGGAAAATATCCTACGCAATCCCAATTTAAATACATTATACATTATAAGTTTATGCAGAATGCAGACCTTTGTACAAAATGTATGATATTATAAGATATGTAAATCAGTACTTTTGAGTATTTTATTTGGACGACATGGAAGAATGTTATTTGTTATTTTACATAGTTGTTACTGTTGTGAGTATGTTTACGCTGCTCCGTATAAAATGGTGAAATAGGAGGGTGAATCAAGTGATGGGTAAGTGTGTGTTATAACTATTAATACTTAATACATATAGCATATAGTACTCATATGCGGGAAGGGAAATATCTACTTACACTTGATAAATAAATATGTATCAAGTATAAAAGCTTTCCATGCGATAGAAAATGGGAAAAAGAACAGCAGAAGAAGACGACGAAGAGGAAGATGAGATTATTTATTATTTGGCAAGTATGAGTACACATTACACATACATGGATACTCACAAGAGCTTTTACTGTTATTACAAGATTCGAGGAATGCCCCATGAAAATATTTGAGTTCTTAGTTCGTAGCGAAGGGAGAGGAGAAACGAGAGATAGAGAGAGGAAGCTCTCGGATTAGGGTGAGAAACTTTGACGGAGATTCATGACTAGAAATCTATCAACTTTTCGGAAGATCTCTTTTTTCTTTCTTTCCCAATGTCCTATGTTCTATGTGGTTCGGCCCATGCCGATCATAGACCGACAAGATTACAAGTACACAACACATCTCATACCATTCTCGAGATCATCCTCTTTCAAAAACCAAATACCAAAAAGTCAAAGTCAAACCTAACCAAACTACAGAATGCTCCATACTCCATAGTCTCCGTACTCAATTTTTTATCCACCCACCACCGAAAGAAATAACGAAGAACCAAAAGTACGAAGAACGAACAAGAAAAATATTGATATGTACAACATATTTTATCCATCGTAACGAGTCAGCTCTATATACTATGTACTATAAACTAGAAACTACAAACAGCTACACACAGATAAAATATAAATATAAATAAAAATCCTCATTATCCACAGAGGTGCTTCTCCAATCTTACACATGCATTAAAAATTCAATCTATTAATTCCGTTTTACAGTCTCAAAACTCCATACTTTTTATCTTCATATGATTTTTAGTAAACAGTAAACATTTGGTATAGTTTATAGACGTGTCTTATAGTAGCATTTACCAAAATATGCATTTTAGTTCAGAATTTTTACCTATGACGCTCTTGAATGAATCGAAAATCAAAGATGAAAACAGTAAAACTGAAATAAAGAAAACTGAAAACTACCGTTTGTAATGCACAATATGTAGAATGTAGATTATAGAATTTAGATAGGAGATATGTACTCAAGGTGAAGGAATGTATGCAGGAACAAATGAAGAATGAAGAGTTACGGTTCACTGTATCCACTACATGTACATTGTACATCTCGCATTTATACACATCTATGCCTGTTTACTTACACATTGAAAATTCCAAGGGATGAAAATGACTTCACCAGGGATTAACTAAACTTGGCATTTATGGGCTATAAAACCAACCTGATTTACTCGGTTAATTTAAAAGCGACGCTTTTCACACATTGTACAATGCACATGAAACTGCTGTCTAGATTCTAGATTCTACTAGACTCGAGATGGAAACGGTTGTGAGCTGTGGAAATGTAGATAGCAGATATCTTTTGTTGGTCTCGAGTCGCAACTTTGGATTTGGATTTGGAGAAAGTTGGAAATCTGCTTTGTACATTATACATGAATACTTTATTGTTGTTTTTAAGCACGGTATGAGATTTTAATGTGTGTAAAGTTTACAATACGAAATACATTTATACATTTCTGTCTCATCAACATCAACATCAACATCAGCCAGTGAAAAAACAATTGCTTTTTCTTTCTCTATTCTGTATGTATACATACAAACTTTTGCGGGTGTCATTTACACATTCAAATTTCAAATGTTCTTGTTTTGTGTTTAGTTTAGTTTAGTTTAGTTTTTAGTCAGAAGTAGAATAATGTTGTGGTTTTCAGTTTGTTTCCATTTTCCGTACCTTTGTCTTTATCCACCCGAATACTGATGTTTGAACATTTTCCGTAAGTTTGTCTAAATATGTTGAGATTTTTGGTTGTGAATGGTGAAATATGATATGGAACTGGGTTGTAGGCTGTGGGCTGTGGGTAAATTCAGAATTTAGATAATTGTCAAAGACTTTTAAATTTCAAACTGACTTTTTCTAGACATTTTCAACAATTTTACCCAAACTACTTTAGAATCCCACAGATTGTGTTCACAGCTCACACTTTGAAACGTTAAAACTTTGAAACATTATACCTACAACCTACACGTTACGCATGTTATGCAGTATGCAAATTGAGATGGGAGAAAAAGGGTGATTAAAAGTATCAAACTACCAACTATTTACGTTTTTTGTATCTAGAATTTGGTTTCTGCACCCCTGTTTCTTTCTACAACCTCGATTTGGATTTAGCTACGTGTAACATGTAGAATGTAGAAAGTGCAGAAGTGTAGCAAATTTAAGACGAGATACGAGTATACGAGCGACAAGAGACGAGAAACGAGGGACGAATCATGCCAACTCACATTATATCCATAAGTCTGACAAGATAAGATACGACATGGAGAATTCAAAACTCCACCAAAGACCAAAGTCTCCGAACAGATCCAAAATCCAGAACCAGATCCAGACCAAAGACCAAAGGAAAAAAATGTTCAACGGTTCAAATGTTCATCGTTGAGTTTGAGAAATATTGCTTGCGTGTACATTTAAAAATGTCCCTATTCCTGTTGACATTTGAGATCATCAAATTATTCACCGAGTCAAGTTTTTTTCCATCCCTCTCTCTCTACGTCGGTCGTGCTCCCACTCTTATCTCTGACTATATGTTACATGTATTCTCCCTTTTCTTTGCATTTCTCTGTGTCTCTCTCTTTCTTGCTCTTGCTTTTCGCAGGAAGGAAGAAAGGAAGAAGAAGGAGGAAGGCGGGAGGAAGCTTGAATGATAACAACTGTGACTGTGACTTTGTGACACTCACACCTCCACTTTTTCTTTGACATGTGCCTGACATATGAACAGTGAATAGTGAATAGTGAACACTGAACACTGAACACCGAACAGTACATGTAACACATAGTTTATAATGGGTTGTGAATTGTGAATGTATCTTGTATCCATTCTCCATTCGTACTGCTCATCCCAGAAATAAAAGCGCGTTCGAAGAATGCAGAATACTGGGTTTGAGATTTGACTTCAAAATCTACAAGGAATTTTGTCCCTCTTTCCTGTATATTTTGTGATAAAACTCTTTTTAATTTGAGGAGTTTTTTTTACCAGTTTAAAAATTTTCAATGTTCCATGTACAAATGAAAACCAAAACTGAGGGTCAGATCTATTTTAAATATTTATTACAGTTGATAATGGTCCTATTTACCATCCGTTTTTTAATGGCTCACTACTTCTCGGATGTGCTGTAGACTATAGAAGTTACAAGTACCTCAAAAAGAACTCACCAGGAGGATGAGAGGAAAAGGAAGAAGAAGAAGACGAGCACAAAGTCTCCATGTCACTCTTACTCTACTCTCTCCTCTTTCCCATTCAGTCCAATTATATCTATCCAGTCTCTCAAAGGAATCTGCATCTTTATCTCACGTGTCTCTGTCACCTCATCTTTTCCATGCTCTCTTATCTTACCATCTCCTATCATCCCATCCTCTTGCTATTGCTATCCTTCTCGCTCTCTTTTTCTTTTCTTGATCTCACCCTTCCTCTGCCCGTTTCTTCATCTCGTCATCCACATCCATATCCATATCCATATCCGTATCTATCTACAAAGACACAGTCAATTCACACACTCACACTCAACTCGACTCTCGACGTGACATGACATCCGTACAGAGTACAGAGTACAGAGAAAAGGACATGAACAAGATCTGACACTCGTACTCGTACTCATGCTCATATTTCTCATCCTCCTCCTTTTACTGATATTGTTATTACCATATCATCATTAAAATAAATACTAGAGATAAAAATAACACACATCACATTCCAAATTAACACTCTTCATTCTAACACTATTTTATACGGACTTGACTATGCTTGATACTTGATACTGGAGAAAAATGGTCACACTTGACACTTAACTTTTCCCTTCCAAAATGATAGAGGCATCCATACCAATTTTAAATGGTTTCAATTCCTACAATTTTTTGCACCTTGCCTGTGAACAGTTTTGACTAGAGACTCGAGACTAGAAACTAGAGACTACCTAGACTAATGAAAGAGAAAAAATCAGACAGTCTCTACTCGATACAGAAAAGTCCCTTTTTATCCAAAGACAATTCATTATTGACTCTGATAATAAATAAAATGAGCACAAGGCACACGAAACAAGGCACAAGGCACAAGCTGGTCAACGTTAAAGTTTGACATTACAAGTTGCAAGTTGCAAGTGAAGGTTGAAGGTTGAAGGTGCAAGTGTGACATTGGACATTGGACGTTGGACGTTTGGTACAGCTCCAAGAAAAAAAGAGGCAGATACTAGAAATTTTCTTACAAGAATCAAGAATAAAAAAGTACAAAAGAGCAGAAAAGAGCTTTATCATGTACTATATTACGATATGTTATATTATGTGCTACAAGGTATCTTTTATCTATTCTCCTTATCCTGTCTATTGCGACTAAAACTACAAGGTTACACTTTACACTATTTATGTGCTTAGTATTTAATGTGTAGTGTGTACATTGTACATGTATGTATGTGGTATGTGCTACATGTAGTTGAATAGAGAAGAGAGGACTGACTGTAGCTGCTTCGGACATTCTCTCTAGTTTTTTGCCCTTTAATCTACCTTTTCTTGAGATTTTTGAGATACAAGTTTGCATGTTTTGTCTTTGCTTGCTGTCACTGTCGTTGTCGTCGATTTCGTTTTTGTTTTCATTCCAAATTCCATACTGTTCCATGTTCCATCGTCAGGGTTCAGTATGCAATGCTCAATGTTCTGCTGCTTGTTTTGTTATTGTCCTGGATCCTCTCATCCATACATGTGTGCTCTTTTTCTTGTCTCGTCTTGTCTTGTCGTCGTTGTCGTCTTTGCAGCAACAGCGGGAGCAGCTTTAGTTTTTTTACAAGTAGAATGTTTTTTCTACCATGTTTTTTCATACACTGTACGTACAATATAGAATGTGTCTGTGTTCTTATATAATGTATTATATAATATACTTCTATATTCCTACATACATTTGTGTGTGTTTCTATGGAGAATAGAGAAAATCTGTAATGTATTACAATGTACAATGCAAAGGCTAAAAGATGGTTCGAGTTGATAAAAATCCAGCAAGCAAGCAGGAGAAAATTGTGGGAAAAAGAAGAGGACCAAAAATAAAAAGAAGAAGAAAAAGAGCAAGAAGAGGACGAAAATAAAAACGAAAAGGAAAAGCAGACGAGCTCAGTTTCTTCACTATTCCTTTTTAGTTGTCGTCGTTGCCTTTTTCATAGGCTTTGTAGTTTGGAGATTGGAGTTTGGAGTTTACGTTGAAGTTGGACTCTGTTCTGTTCTGTTGATGGCATCTGATTCTTGCTTTCTGCCGTCCGCCGTCCTGTGTTCCATGTAGGATGTAGAATGTAGGATACAGATTACAGAACCATGTCTATAGCTTGTATTTTCTGTCTTGAGCCTTGTACATTAAACATGATGGAACATGAAGATGCCTCGTAGACGAACTGGTACTGGAGAGATAGGAAAAAAACGAAAACGAGCAGAAAGAGAGACAGACATTTCACATGGCATGCCCATTGCCCATGTTACAAAATACAAAATCCAAAGTACAGAGTATAGAGCAGAGTCTACACTTACAAGAGACTATTCACTCACCTAAATCACATGAAGAATATTTATGGCCGGAATTCTATCCTATCCTATTTTCATTGAATGGACAGCCAACGTAAAGAGCAAAGAGTAACTCTCTTCTCTTCTCTCTCTTTTGCTTTTGCCATTTCTCTCTTCTCATCCTCTGTTTATGTATAACAGCGACTACAGATAATAGATAGTACATCTCATGTGTATACATTACAAAGTATAGTTTTGTGCATATGCTGTTGGTCTAAATCCAATTCCAACTCAAACTCTACAGTATAAATGCATACGGATATCTTCTTTCCCTCTATATTGCACATATAGCCTTAGAAATCTACAAATGCTAAAGGAAAATATGTAGGCATATTTTGTGTGTGTGGATTGTGAAATCTACTTGAGTGCAATCAATGAAATGAAATGAAAACCAGCGGATTCAAATCCTCCAAAAAAAATTCGAGTCCGGATTTAAATGCAAAATCACAAACAAAAACACAAACAAACCTACAGCAGTAAAAATTCATTCCTGTTCCTCTGTCTGCAAATATTACATTTACCAATATTGAATGAGTTGAGTAAATTTAATTTTTTTCGCCCTGTCCCGTTTAAAATAAAGTACAAATTTTGAAGGCATTTAGACTTTTGAAATTCATAAAATCATTTACAGTTGTACTCGGAAGATGAGACTTTTTACGGTTCATGGTGATGTGAAAATAGACGGAAAGTAATACAGTCATCTTTTTTCTACTTATCAACTTAATGTCTCCCGATTAAAAACTGTAGACAGTAGACAGTCAACAATCTCTGTTTGTGTACTGATGTGACCTTTTCAAATATGAAATGTGTTTAAAAAAGAGGGGATGAAAAAGCTTGGGTTTGGATTTGGATTCGGATCCGAATTTTTCTGTCTCCAATTTGATGGTGAGGGAAAAAGAGAAGGGGAAAAAAGGGAACAGAGAAATTCCAAGAGTAATCATAGCTATAATTTTAGACAAATAGCTCCATTAACTTTTATTCGCTCCGTCTCAACTTGAACTTTTTTCCATTTTCCATTTTGCTTCTTCTTCTTCTTGTTCCTTTTCTCCATTCATTTTTTCTTGATATGTTTGCCTTTTTCTTATTGTGCTGTGCTTTCCTTTCCTTGACTTTGCCTTGTTTTGTGTTTTGTGATGATGTTGACTTGACAGTCTGCCAAATTTGACGTCGGAGGAAATGGGATTTGCAAGTTGAAGTAGCCACAAAGAATGAATGTATGAGATACGCATAAAATATAAATGTACAATGTACAGTGTGTAATGTGTAATCCATTAGACACTAGACACTGGAAAATGGATATGGAAAATAAAAGTGGAAAACACTGCACTGGGTAAACGTAAATTTATCTCGAATCTAGAATCTAGAATCTACAGTCTAGAATCAGGATTTTAACATAGCTTCTTGCGTTTTTATTATGCCTGCCAGGAAAAACTCTTAGAGTGATTTGCGGATAATTATTGATCCAATATTTGTCAAGTGTATTACAATTGTAGTCAAAACAGAGAGTGCACTCTATACAACAAAATGTACTGGATTTGATAGTATATACAATATACAAGTTGGGAGTGGAGAGACGTGGATAAAATGAAAAGTGTGTAAATAGTAAATAGTAAACAACTGGATGGTGGATGGTAAATGGTAGATAAATGTGTGTATTTATACTGTGAAAGTATCCATTCAACGTCTCATTACACTCTCATCTGATCCATCTGATGTGGGCTTTAATTGTCTGTTGACTTTTCGGGTGAGATTGAGTCAGAAGAAAGTAATGGAGAGGGAGAGAAATGGAGAAAGAAATGGGGGGAAAAGATACACAGACACAAACATTGAGAATTGAGAATTGAGAGTCAGAGACAGAGACAGAGACACAACATAAAATATTCAAGAAAATGTCATGTTGATGTTGATGGGGATTGGAATGGCGTGGAAGACGGAAGACATGGGTAGCGTGTGTTCCCCAAATATTTTACTTTTGTACACCATACTTTTTACATGGTACATTCTACATTCTAAATTCTCGATTCCGAATGTATTTGCTATTTGCATCGTGTACAATATGAAAACAATTCAGGGAGAATGAAAACAATTCTTTCGCACTTAAAATTTTCAAAATGTTCCATTAAATGTTCATGTTCAATGTCTCTCTTTTCCTCTCGTCCCTCGTCTCTGATTGCTGGTTGGGTTACTCTTTGCTCAAATAAATTTAGCCAACACTAATTCGAGCATAAACATGAAATGTGAAATGTGTACACTGTACACTGTACGTTGTACATTTATTAGCTATTAGAAACAAAAAACGGGAGGGTAAAATACTTGTGGAAAATTAAAACGTGCATTATTAAGCATCAAAAATCAAAAGTACACTTGTGCACACAAAGTGACTCGGCATATTTGAATTCAAAATTCAAATTTGAGTTTGAATTTGGATTCCGATTCCAATCCGAATTCCGCATGCAGTGTAATGTTAAATAAAAACTTGAGAGGATTGTGTATTATGCAAAACATGAAACAGTCTCCAGTCCTGAGTCTCGCATCTTTGTATTTGTACATTGTCTTGTTTATAAATTTATGGAAAAATTTACAACTTGTATCTAGATTCTAGATTCTAGATTCTGGAATCTAGTGGAAATTTTAGATTTTCATGCCTATACACATTGCCCATTGCATATGAATATCCTTTTCCTATTTGAATCCGAATCCGAATCCAATGACTACGTAAAATGTGAAATGTGCTTGTATACACGTTTTACGTCATATACCAAGAACAAATGTAGAAAAAAAGCTACATGTGTGAACTAAATACTAAATATGCAGAGAGAAGGCATGAGAGACCAAAGGATACATAGACGGCTTTGAAAATGTCAAGCTTTCCAACTAAAATGCTCCTGCTGCCTTGCATAATTTAGACGGGCAGGGAAGATGAAAAAGACATGTGGAAAAATACTTGCATGTGAAATGTGAGTGAATGTAAATCGTAGAATGTAGAATAAACAATGCACATTGTACATTTGATGTATCAAGTTTTGCGTTCTGGTTCTGGTTCGGTTTTTGCTTTCAGTTTCGGTTTTTCTTTTTATTTTAGTTTTCTCTATCTTTTTGTCGAGTTTCTGATTTTGTATCCCCATTTCGTCTCATAGTCCTTTTACATTTTTCTTGCATTCTTTTTTGTTTTTTTCCCTTGTTTAATTCCTCTGCGTAAACAATTCCTGAATTCAACTTGAGCTTTTGCTTTAGCTTTTCTCGAGGATCGAGGATTGAGGATCGGATCCATTCATAGATTCAACCCAAAGATTGCCCATAGTATCTAGTATCTAGTGTCTACTAATATCGTTTTCTATTTTCTCCCTTCCCTTCCTCCTCCAAGAGACACATTTTACATCAGCACATAAATTTCAATACAATTTATTACACGGCTCACATTTCCACACGGTCTATGCTGTATGTATAATGTACACAATTTTCCTCAAAGCTCAAAACTAAACATGTTATTTAAATTTCCCATTACCCACTCCATTCCGTTCTAAATTCTCCATAGTTTCTATCTCTTTTTTACACAAAAACACCCACAAGCTTGAAATCTGATTTCGGATTCACCAAAAACAAGAGCATTTGAGCAACATGCTTTGTATAGAGGCATTTTTGAGTTTCAAGCTTCAAGCTTTGAATTTTGTATGTTGAATGTTGAGGGTAGGAACATTACACTGTACACTTTACACTCACGTTTTTACTACATCGTCTGGATTAGAGAACATCATCCAGCATCCACCATCCATCACCTAAAATTTTCTTAATTGTCATTGTAATAAATTATTTATATGAGTAGTCAATTCAATTAAAAATCCATTAGAAACCCCTTCTCCTCTGGATTCTTGGTTGTTGGTGCGGCCGTAGCCAGAAAGCAGTTGATAATTATTGTTGTACTGGACTATTACTGTTATTTCATCAATGTTGAGTGTCCGAATCACAATGAAACTGAAGCTTAGGGGAGAAGAGATTCACAATCCAAAACATATGAATCTTATGTACATTGCACCAAAATGGTGAGATAATGTAATGACGAATCCCTCTAAAAATTGAAACAAATTGTTGAGGGTTTCTTAATGAATGTCTGTCTCGAAATTTGGTTTGGTGTTTGGTTGGTGTAGAAAAATTGAGTATTGAGGCTGATGTTGGTGCAGCTAAAATATGAGATGGAATTTATAAATATACATAAACATGTACATCTTTGATCCAACATTCTACAGATATTATTTTACCTATTCATAAAACCACGCATGTAGCATGCACATTGAATGATATATGAATATCAGTCATTTCAGATCTCGTCCGGCATAATGCTTCAAACTGCATGTCAATATACCGAATACGGAATACCGAAGAGGAAAAGCAAAGGGGAAAGGGGGAAAGGAAACCAACGGAACAGCAAGACAAGGGGTAGCCATTTAAAGCCTGCGTTTTTCTTAGCTTCACATGAGCAGTACAGAACACTATACATTCACTGAACATGGAACATCCTCCATCCGAAATAATCATACCATTAACGTTATCATAAAGCACTATACACAACATACACAATATACAGATAGTCATGTGATGGGTGATGGAGAGTCAAATTCTAATTCTAATTCGGATTCGACGTGGAATTGGAATTTTCAAAGCCAAACACTTTATATGTACGTTAAAGATGGTACATTTTACATGTTACATTGTACACGGTGCATTTTATGTAGATTTTAGATGCTATGTACATTTGGAATCACTACAGAAATAATAATAATAATAGTATGATAACACATTTGAAAAAGAGCGAGACTCGAGACTCGAGACTCGAGACTGAATGTTGAATGTATAACAGAGAGAAAATATGTGGATTGGCTGTAAGTAGAAGCAGGAGAAGAAGGAGAAAAGAAGAGAGAGATACACCGAACATCGTACACCGTACATTTAACATGGTACACAGTGAGAATTGAGAATGGAGAATGGCGATGATGAAGAATGGGGTTTGAGTTGAGTTTGAAGCTTCACCAATTAAATTCACGTCCGTCTGAGATGAATACAAAATGTGATATTTATGCAAATGAGCCTCAGTCTGAATGAATAATCTCCGACGAAAAATACAAGTGCAGGACACACTTACTCTGTACAACTTACATAATATGTAAACCATGTAGAATGTAGAATGTACACTGTACACTGTACATTTGGATGGGGATATGTAAAATTTTTCTGAAATCTCCCTCAAGCGGAGATTTTTTCCAGATCCCTTCCAATTTTTTCTATTACTCAACTGCAACACACAACACACAACTCACTCTTCTTCTCCTTTTCTATCTGCACTTTTGAACATTTAAGTACATGAATCTAGAATCTAAAATGTAGAATGTAGAATGTAGTACATTACGTTATGAATTCCCTCGTCATATTTAGTAACGTGTACTTTCTCTATCTCTATCTCTCCGTCTTGTTCTTTCCACGTCAGCATCCTCATGTCTTCCGTCTACTTGCTCGTCTCTTCTTCTATTCTTCTGTTCCTCTAATCTATTATGCTCATTAAAATAATATAGATTTATCTACTGCTCTCTTAAAACTTGAAACTATTTTCCCTACTTCTATTTATTTCATCACACTCAAAACCTTTTCCTGTCTCTCTGCTTTGCTCTTTGCTTTGCTCTTCCCTTGAAAATTGGAAATTGGAATTTGCAAATCTAATGGCATCTTTCAATTTTCAATTTTTGGAACCACAAAGTACATGAAATTTTGATGTATTCATAGGAATACTCGTCAAAACATTCAAGTCCAAAGTACAAAGTACGCGTAGGTTATCAAAAATGTACAGAGAAGATACATGGAAATACGCTTACGATTACAAGTGCTATTGTAAATTGTAGACTATAAAATAAAAATCCACCCCTTCAAATTTGTACTACACGAGAAAACGTATCATTATGGCCTCCATTTGTATCTGTATGTACGTCCTTGGTCCTTGTGTAAAGTATAGAGTACGGAATAAGGAGTAGTGTAAGTAAAAGGTGGAGGCTGTTGTTGTTTTTGTTGTTTGGAGTTTAGAGTTTAGAGTTTAGAGCTTTGAGCAGGTGTGAAACTGAACAACTGGAATCACAGTTTATTTCAGCGCCGCTTAGTCCGTATCTGTTTCTGTTTCTGGTTCTAGTTCTAGTTCTAGTTGTATATTATATGTACGTGTGCATTGTGCATTGTGCAGGTTGGTATTTGGTATACGTGATGTGTGCTAGGTCTATAAAAAGGGAATGAATGTCTCCAAGTTCATAAATACTTTGCAAGATAATTTGTAAACATGAAAAAGACAGAGAGATAGTGGTAGTGATAGTGACTATAAAATCGGAATCCAAATCCAAATCGGAACCAGAACCAAAACCATTATATTATATTATTACATTACAGGAACTAGGAAAATAGGAAGAGAGGAAGTAAATCGATCAGAGAGAGAAACAGATAGAGAGAAATAGAGACAAATACAAAAAGACACAAGGCATTGTATTTCACATTGATACTCGAGTGAAGTTAAAGTGACGTTCTCAGTTTCGCTCTCTGGGAGGAATTTCAACTCCCTTTGTTTTCCATAGACTCACCGGGCGAAATTCTCATGGGCACAGCATGCCCGCCCGCGTTTCTCTCATCTTCTATTCCTACTTGTTCGTCTCTCTCTCTCTCTTGAAGAATAGCTCAGCAAGGCATTGCATTGTACTGTATTGTATTTTAGTGGATTGAATTGCTGAGAATTGAGCATTGAGCATGGAGCATGGAGCATGGCATGTGAAATCTATACTAAATTCTATATTATTACAAACTACAGAATATACAACTATAAAAAAAATCACTCGTAGATGAACACAACAAATAGTAGTAGTAAAATACTACATTCCACATTCAGGCATAGTATTTTTTCACCGTTTCTTCCTTTTTTTCTTGTTCGACTTTTCGAGTCTATCATTTGCTGTAGGCCCGAAACACCAGCAGAAAATGATACACCTACATTTTACATTTTACTTGTACAAGAAGAAGGAAAAGAAGAAGACATAAATGCAACACACGCACACACACAAACACACACACGTACACAGATGGATTGTCTAAGATTATATAGGATTTTAATCTTCTAATTGTCCCTTCTAGTCATCATCATCAGCATCCTTTCCTTTGCCTTTGCCTTTGCCTTCCGTTCCCGAGTTTTCTGTGCTACTCCATCCACGTCCACCATCACTAGATGCCATTAAATTCCTATACGGGGCTTCTGGGCATTTTGTAGAATTTTGATCCTGGTTTTCATTCTACATTTATGTAAGTGCTGGTAAAATGCTGGATGCTGGCTGGGTGTATGTAATATCTATCCATCGTATCAGTGGATGATTCGACCATTAGTCTTTAAGTGAGCGAGTGAGTGAGTTTTCTTTAATTCCACACTGATAGATTTGTAGATAGACGGATAGATGGATAGATGGCTAGATGAATAGCTGGATAAGTGGAGATAGGAGGAGAGAGTAAAATAGACTGCCGCGAGTGTGACTATCCTTATCGCTATTCCTCTCTCAAGTGTATGGTGTATGGTGTGTAAGCGTTCCTTCGTCATCCTCATCGGCAACGTCATTTGCTGGTGTGTCGATGACGATGTCTATCAAGATGGATGGCGATCGCATGGAATGAAGTGGAATGAAATGTGATGTGATGCAGATGTACATTGCTACTACTATTGACTACATGCATATCTACAAGCTACATACAGCTAAGAGCTACCAGCTACCAGCTCGGCTACAAATGAGACAGAGATTGTACATTGTACATTGTAATTTGTATAAAATGTGTAATCAAACATAAAGGCTACTTGTACCTGTTTCCTATTTGTATTGTTGTGGATGCAGCTGAGTATAGATTTTAGATTTTTCGAGCTAACAAGATGACTAAAATACCACTTTGTGCCTCTTATTTCATTCACATTTTGTTTTTTTGTCTTGTATATTATGTCTTGTATCTAGAGTCTAGTGTCTTAAGTCTTGTGTCTTGTGACTTGTTTCTTGAGAGCAAATCACAAGTCACAAGGGATTGAGGTAAAATAAAGAGTGATAAAAAACAAGGTTAGCTCCTCCTGATAATAACCATAATGGTTCTTGATTCTTGGATTGGAAGATGGATGCTCACAACTTTATAAAAGAATCATTTATACATCGTATCAAATTTCAGGAGGACGACGATCATGTTCATCTTTATCTTCATCTTGATTCTTGATTCTGCATCATGATGGTGACGACTATTCAACATCCACCATTCACTCTCCATCTAAGTACCAAATACCAAATACCAAAAAGCTACAAATGCAAAGTCACCATGTAGATTGTAGCTTCTAGATTCTAGATGCAACTTTACAAGTCACTCAACTCTCCCACTTGTTTGTTAGACATATAATATATATATATATATATCAAGTAGGTATATGCTATATGCATATAGTTGCCAGATTTTGAGACCCCAAAAAAAGTACACCAAAATGTTTTTCTCAAAACTCCATTTTATCTAGTACAAGCTGATTTTTTTCATTTTATTTGAGCAACGTACATGTATTTTTTTCGAAATCTATACATTTGGATAGAATCACACTGCTTGCAAATTTTGTTACTTTTACTGTAAAAATGGTGTT
>JAQGBH010004846.1:0-15678 GCA_034698265.1 Sminthurinus aureus
CAACTACATACGAGAAACGAAACCCATAACTATTAGAATGATTGTGCCCGGAGGGCACCGGGCTGTAACCCTTGTATGATATAGTTTGTGTCCTGCATTTGAAGACCACACATTATATTTTATTTTTCTTCCAATAAAAGACTTTTCGTTACCAGTATTATTTATAACGCAATTACTATGTACTATATAGTATGTAGTATGAAGTATAATATGAAATCATGAACATGTTTATAGTGTTTAGCTATTCATAATATGTAATGTGTACTTTGTACATAATAGTATGTATATCACATCTATTATAAGAGTTATGAAAATCTTATTCCTGAATCCTAACAAGATAACCTAATTGTTTACTTAACTACTTATTATTGTGATTAAAAGCAAAACGCAGCAACAAGTGAATAATAACAATAAATAACAGTAACGTTATGATAATTTAGTCCTGATTTACAAGCTTCATCACGTTCATTAATCGTCATTCGTGATACAAGCATGGTAGCAGTATTTTACTAAATAATCTACATGACGTCTATAGTCCTGATACTACTTACTACTTACCATCGCCTACTTAGTACCAAAATGCCTCTGATTTTCATATTATTATTATATGTCCGTATATACGGCTCACAGGGCTATGGAATTAATTATGCGTATTTGAGAATTCAGTCGCACGTGTAGAAATTGGCCAAAAAATAAATTATACATCTATGATCATAAATGATACTCAACGTTTCTTACACATTGTGCTAGATGCAATCAATGAACGTTAGACGAACAAAAAAAAGTGCATATTTGATAAATTGCGAATTTCACATTTATGAATTAGTAGTACAAAATGATATACAAATGAAATGATAAAAGAAAAAATGACGAAACTGTAAACGAAAAAAATCACATAATCGAAAACTACTATATTAAACAGGAGAAAGTACATTTTTTGTACATAATATAATATGTAGAAGTCCATCAGATTATTACCCTTACGGCCATACGGGCTTTTTTAATTATTTATATCCTTCAGTTTAAGGGCTATCTACCCTGAAAATTTCAAGTCTCTAACTTAATTGGAAATATTTTAAAAAAATTAATTAAGTTTAAATTTGCTATGTTAAACATAGAGGGCGGGAAATTTCTTTTGCCTCTCTCTCATAATCTAAGGAATGCCGTAAGGGTAAGAATCTGATGGACTTCTACATATGTATTCATTATTCGCTTTTGTATTGAAAATTGTAAGCAAACAAGGCAGCATCCCATATGATATGGGCCATATCACATGTATTTTTGTATAAAAAACAGTCCATAGCATGGATGTAAGTGTACAAGTCCTTCTTACGCTGATCTTTCACGTATAAAATAATACTAAACCCCGTTTCTTTTCGACCCGTTGAATTATAAGTATGCCATATTATGCCATACTACATCATGTAATCCATACACACAAAATTCTTACTTCAAAATGCTTTATACTGCATATTTCATACATTTCACACTTCACACATAACACAAAAAAAATTGAATGTCTTGTTATTCCCCTTGGGGTTACCATAGAAACCGTACAAGTAATCGACTACTATTGTGTGTACAGGAGTAGCACAACAGAAAACGTCATCATCATCCATGAATAGTTATTACATGTTGTATGTTGCATGACATATTATTATACCTATTACTACATGAAGTAAAAGTTTCAATTGAAAGGTGCATTACATTACGTTAATTAAAAATTAAAAGTGCACTTGTAACTTGTAAGTCAAGTTAAAATTTAAATATTGCATTGAGACTCTTTGAGTTTCTCATGAAGGTTTTTTCGTGTCATGTTATTGTGTGTCAACGCCAGAGCTTCGTAGTTCCTAAGATCTTACTACACTGTGCTCGTATTTCGTATCTCACATTATTATATATATAATAGGACAGTAATAAGATAAGATGTTGGATTGTGTTTAAATTAATGGTATGACCTAACTGAGAACAGAATCAAGAAAAGGGAAAGTAAATAGTTAATAAACTTATTGAAAACACTGAGTTTTCAGTCGCACAGTCCATGTACACGTTCCAGTTGTGTTTTAATTTTTAACTGGATTTCTCTTGTTCATAATGGACCATTTCCCAGGGGACATCATCTGAAGAAATAATTTTATTTTACTGCCTTTTTATACTTTGTACTTTGTACTTTGTACTACAGTACAAGTAAAGTGAAAAGTGAAAGCAATAATAAACATAAGGTAATCGTATTCCTTGTGTTGAAAAATTACATTCCAAAATGTCGTTCCGGGATTTGCGAAGTAAGTATAGAACATGATAATGTATTTATAACACGGGTCATATTAGCTAAAGTCTTGTCATCCTTTTTTATTTTTTATTATGTACATGCACGATTCTAAATTCGAAATCATATACTAAGCATTGTAATAATCATATATATGAGTAGTGTATACAAATGACTTTTTTGTCTGTATTTCTCTCCAGATATGAGTGAAATCCTTAGGACTGTGGGTTACCCACGCTTAATATCATTAGAAAATTTCAGAATTCCAAATTTCCGTCTTGTCGCTGACATTGGGCTGTGGTTAGTACGACAATATGAACCAAAAATTGATTTCCCCAGTTCTGTTGAAACAGAATACGATAGAGTTGTTTTTATACGAACGTTTGCAGAATTTATAGTAAGTTTCACTGTTATAATATATGCACACATATAATATATTAAACAACATTTATCATTTAAAATTCATACTTTCACATTCACTGCAATATATTTAGTATGATGAATGATAACCGTAATTGGGATGCTCCTAAAAACTTTCTCTGCTCTAATTCACACAGCATAGAGTTCATGAATGAAAAACTGTTCATTTTTACGTGTACATTACTGATTTGTTTACGTTTGTATTTCTTTATAGGTAACTAAAGTTCATGTGAAACTGAATACTAAACGACTGTATCAAGCCGATGGATATGCTGTCAAAGAATTGATAAAGGTTTAAAAAACGTTTTGTAAATTTATTTTGTTTTATTTTTTATTGTACAGAAATTTTGGGGTACTAACAAAAATGCCGAATACCAAATGGCAAATAATCCATGTTTTTCTTTGAATTCATGTTCATTCCCAGGTGGCCTCTGTTTTACATTCAGCAATGAAGGAAGCCGAGAAAATAGAGCTAGGGATTGTAAGGACAACAGAAAATAAAAATATAAATTTCGATGTTTCTGCAAATCTCGATAAACTGAAAAGAGCCCGAGCTTTAGGTTCTGAAATCACACAACGTGGAGTTCTCTTGTATGATATGCTCAGTAAAGAAGTTTCTTTGCGAGAAATTCGTTTAGTCGGTATGGGAAACAATATTTTATCAATGAAGATCAGAAATGTAACAAAAAATCTAGTTTTTTATAGCATTGTCAATGGCCATCGTATGCTGCACATATTATGTGCAGCATTTTACAATGTCACAAAGACTGTGAAACTTTTTTTTATTGAATTTTTGAATACTTATTGATGACATAAATTTTATGTTGACGATTTTCCGAGATTATTGCAAAATCTATTCAAAAATTAAAACGAAAAAAAAACAACTTTGTTTTCAGTTTCACATAGACAAAGCTATAAAGTATAGACAAGCTCTTAATTTTTTACATTTTATATTTTATATTACTTTCATTAATTATACGGTTTACAGTTTTAACCAAGGCCTTTGAACTGGATGAGGTGGAGCGTCTCATCCGATCAGCAGTTCAATCCTCCCAAGCAGAACACTCAAAATACACATCAATGATCACACAAGTAGAAGGGAATATTAATAATTTGGATATTAAAATAGAAAAGAAGAAACAGGAGATTGAGAGGAGTGAAAAGAGATTCCAGACTTTGAAGAAGGTCCGACCTGCCTTCATGGATGAATATGAAAGACTTCAAGCTGAATTAGCGTCTGTATATAAGCGGTACGTGAATCGTTTCCGATGTTTAAGTTATCTTCAAAAACAAATGGAGGAGCTCAATCGTTTAGAATTAGAGAGGAAGGCTGAGGAAAGATCCCTTCGGCAAGAAGGTGACGATTATTTCTTTATGGATAAAAATTCTCGTGGTGACATGTTTGGTTCCGGATCGGACGATGATGACGATTCACGGATGAATGAGGCCTTTAATAAAGCCCACTCCTCTTCTCAGAAACAACCTCAAGGTCGGAATAATTCTAGCATGCGAGATAGTATCCGTTCTCGTGGACCAAACACTTCAAGTGGTACGAATAATCCAAATAATCCTAACAAGTCAGTGAGACCACAAGCAACAGCAGGATCAAGAAATCGTACTTCCTTGGGAAGGTCAAGACAAATCTATGGATCAATGTTGGGAGGCGGAGAGGAATCTCCTGATTCTGAAAGTGATATGATCCTTGTTGATGGAGATGGTAATTCCGATCTAGGGACGGATGACCCTGATGATGACGACGATGATGACGATGAGGATTTGGAACTTCATTCAACAGCTTATAACATGGCTCGGTCAATGGGTATTGATTCACACATTCAGGATCATATCATGAAACAAGAGTTAAAACATGCAAATCATATTATGCATGGTATAGAATCAACTCCACCAGCTCCTTCAGCTTCCGCGGTAAACCTTTGACCATTTTATGTTGCATCATAATATGTATCTTTGTTATTGGTATAAATTTCTCGTTTATTTTCTATGTCGTTTCTGTCCTTTTTAGGAACATACTTCACTACAGATGCCTAGCTCAGCTAATATCAATAATATCATGACTAATCAGAATCTAGGTAGGTAACTTACAAACATATACAAAGTATTAAATATTAAATATTTGAATATTCTTCTAACATAATACAGAAAGATAGCTATAGAGAAAATCACAGGATTGCCAAGCCCTCCTCCATAATCCAAGTACATCGTGAGCTTTGGAAAGTGGAAAGCTCATGCTTTTACCTTTCAAAGTTTCATTGTTTCATTCAAAACTCACATATTATAACCTATTTTCTTTTGTATTTGACTAGCAGGATTACAATTAAAATCTCCTGTTCCAAACGGAGGGCTACGAAATCATTGATCTGGAATATGGATATAAAAATTAGCATCACAAGAATGAATATGAATCATTACTCCTACCAAATAACAAATAACTACTCTCTCTTGTAGTCGGCATGAGCTAAAACTGCAAAAACAAATATTGGCAAATTATTACCAAGTTATTCGTTATTCCAATATTGAATTTGATTTCTTTTTAAAAAGCTACAATAATTATGATATCAAGATTTATACGCACATACGTTTGTCTACACATGTGAGAATTTCTGTGTAAGCGAACAAATATTGTACACTGTACTCTGTACTTACATGAATGGCTATGTATTTATTATGTATATAAACATTTTTTTTGACATTCCAATCTATTGTGTAACATACATACTTTTAGGTCTTATTGAGTACAGCTCATTTCTACACATGTATTTACGGGTACATGATAAATGATAAATGATAAAGCATAAAATACGGTACACACAGTAATTTGTGTACATCACAATTTAACTATTCTTGGATTAGGTTTAATTTTTTTACATGTTATACTGTTATTTATATTACAAAAGTTTTCCAGCATCTAATGATGTTCGGGAACTTCTTGCGTATAATTACTTTATGTATATATTGTAAATTATAAATTATAAATAATAAAATATAAAGCATAAAATTAAGCAGTGAACAGTGAAACATTATATTATTGTATATTATTATAAATGATAAAATACAGGAAGAACTTGTACCTGACGAATTTGAAATTGTCTCGAATCTTTGTCGAATAAACGCGAATGTTGTACTTAAGTACATTTTACATTGTCAAAACAACAGTAGTCTTGAGTATTGAGGATTTTTTGGGAAAAATGTGTAAAGTTTCATTTAATGCACCAATGAAAAAAACTTGGGTTCAAAAAAGTCATGTTAGATTTCAAAGGGTCTTTCTAATATAGACGTATGGCTGAAAAATGTACAACTGTTGTACCTATGTGTATATTAGATATATGTCAACATTAAAGAATAAGGATAAGTAGAAAGCATATGCATATTAGATATTAGATATTAGGTCTTAGGTTTGTATATATATGTTACAACTTACATAGAATAGATATAAGGAACAATAAGGCATGAGTGACTCCCTTCTACTCACTATTTACTCTTTGTTCTTGTGACTCTCTTTTCGTGTCCTTTGAAGTTTCACTCTTTCGTTGAACCGGACTAAATGAAATTCTGCTCTCCGCCTCAAAATCCCTCCCACTTGTGGCTACAAAATGTAAAATACAACTGAGAAATCACAAATCAGATTACAGTAGTTGGATATACCTAAACGAATATTCATTTTCACAGAATCTTTCTCATTCTCCCTAAATAAAAAAATGCCGATGGAGCGAAAGTGGCGAACAGTGGCTAAACACCAAACGTCAGAAATCAAAAGACAAAGGATGCAAGAATATAATTTACAAAGGCATCAGATGATCCAAAAACGAAAAAATTAACACTAAAAAAACAAACAAAAAGATATTATCCAATGTGCCTCCGTAGTATATTCGTTGAATGTCTTTATATATATATGTACATAATTCGTACAACTTTAGTCGCTTTTCATTAGTAATCGATGGTCGTCAGTATTTCATTTACATAGGTTTTAGATGTTTCTTCTGTTATCTTTGACTAATGTAATGTAAGTAATGGTGTCGGTTATGAATACATAATGAATACGAAATACGGAAATGTGTAATATAAAGCAGAAAAAATAAACTTTCACTCTACTATTTGCTAGTGATATGGGACTCAGTCGTAGATCGTAGATATGGGATATGGGACTGCTGACTGCTCGAGGTCAAATGCGGGAAACAAACAGTATGTAGAGAGAATGTAAAAAGATCAGAGTCAGTCAATTATATGACTTAATGGAAGCTCTAAATAAACAAATCTTTATGTTATTTTTGTGGTCGGCTTTCGCTTGTGCTCAGTAGGTTTCTGAAGCCACATCATATATGCGGTTTGTGAGGTCTCTACTGTTGTCTCTACCTTGATGTTTTGTGTTTTTACAGTGTCGAAATTGGTATGTGAGTGTGTACAAGGAGAATACACCGAAATAACAATCTCGGAGACAGATCTCTTGTACATAAACAAAAGCCCGGTTCACCTTTTCAAGTCAATTTTCTTGTACAAAAAATGTCTAATACTCATTATTCGGCAGATTAACGAAAGAATATTTTAGAGTTTCTTACTCTTTTTATCCTCAGACATCAGAGTAGATATTATATATTATGTACTGTGCTTGAAATTCGGAATTCAGAATTCATCTCATTTCCTTTCCTATTTTCTAAAATTCAAATTTATGAATAGACAAGGAGATTTTTTTCACTTTCTCAGCATAATATAGAATACAGGAGCTCAAAACAAGTATCTTTCGGGATTTAACAACAGAGATTTAAACCCTGAAAAGTCTCAGTTATTTCCCACCAGTTTGAAGCCAATGTCAACAACAAAATGCCTGTACACAAATATCTGTCATGAATCCAGTTTTTTACTACTCAGGTTTACTATTCAGCGTTCAGCGGTATTCAACTGTCGTCATTTCTTTTGGCTAGTTTTTTTCCCTACTTTTTTGCCAAGCTGTTATATATTTCTTTTATGAAATGATGATTCCGATGATGATTTGCTTGAACGTGAAGATAAGTACGTGTAAGCTGTAAGTCTATAATATATCAGAACACATGTCACTTCTTTGGATCTTTTCACTTTTCACACGTGTGCTTGATTTTGTCATCAAGCTTTCAGTGATTCAGTTGACACTTTGAAGTTCTCGAGTCTGACAATTTTGACGTGTGGCATCAAAAACAGAATATTTTTTGGCTAAACATGTCCACGTGCAAAAAGTAATCCTGCACAGAATGTTGGATGTTGGAACGGAAAATAGGAAAAAGGTAAAAGTATTAAGTACAGAAAATAGAAAATAGAAAGGAAGGCTGTTTTCCACTTTTCACTCATCAACTCTCGAGCAATTACTTTTCAATTTTATTTGCAAAGATAAATCAAATCCTATATTTTCCGGAAAACGTTTGCAGTTTTTAGAAGTTGAGACTTTTATGTTTGATTTTGAATTTTGAATGCAGCAATGCAATGAAACGTTTGCTATAGATTTATATCACGACTACATTTGAAACGGAGGTAAGCTGTAAGCTGTACCTAGTGTACATAAAATGCCACGCTTTCCTGGTTTTACAATTTACAGTTACGTTTAGTATTATAGTTTTACATTTTACAGATAGAAGCATAAAAAATCGGAATTGAATACAAAATCAGTTGGAGCATGAGATTTTTTTTAAAATTCACTACATACTACCTCTAATATAACATTCGTTTAAATAGTAATCAGTACACTGAAAAAGTTGTATTGGATAAAGAATTTTTCAAATAACGAATAAAAATGGAACAAGAGTTAGTAGGAATAATCATAGAATTTTGTAAGAGTACAGGACAGTTAATTTATTGCATTATTATTGAAAACGAAAGAAATCTGTTTTTTATCAACTGAAATTTGAGCAGAGAGCAGAGTATCAATAATTTAGATTTTAGGGAGCATACTAAAGTTAAGAGAAAGATATGCGACAAAGAAGAAAAATTGATGGGAAATACTCAAACTTTGCTATAAATAAAATGATACACATTGTTATTATGACTTTTTCAAACGTTCTTCTACAAGTTTCACTTCAATGTAGTTAAATTGAGTCACAAGTCACAAATACTGAAAACACGTACATCGTTTTCTATTATGCATGAGCTGTAAATATATTTATTTTGTATTTTGTATTGTGGGTTTACGGAAAAATTTTGCAAAGATGCCAAAAGTGTCTTTGAAATACTATATAAAGTACGTAGTACATAATACCTATATCCTATATGTGCAAGTACCAAGTACTACTAGAGAGTAGCTGAATATGTATATATGGACATGTGTATAGTGTTTTATTTTCTGGTATTTTTTATTTATTTTGTCGGGGGAATAAAATAAAGCATTGAACATTGAATTTGAAATTTGAACATGAAACATCATCATAAGATAGTTTCTTCTGTCATTTGCATACTTAAATTTACTTGTTTCTTCTCATTCTGTAGTCGTAATTTTGTCATCAACAGACATTTTTATGTTTTTATTTTTGCAATTTTCAATTCCCACAACATTTATTTGCTTTATTGATATGTAAATAGGAAACATGACATGGGGTAAAACTAGTAAAACTACCTATAATCTATAATACGTGTAAAGTCGTTGCTTTCACTGATCATTAATCGCTACCATAACAGTCCTACTTATTTCACAGTTACGTTTTAACAAGTTTAAAGGTATGATTTACTTTTGGTAAATATCATGATATCTTATTAGTACTCAATACTCAATTGAGTCAATACCCACATTTTCTCATTTCGCATGTAATGAGAAGCAGTTATGAAAATCCTTAATTCACTTTTTAGTTAAATACTTGGTAATTAGTATGAAATCTATAGATATGAACTGTGTAATGTATCATGGTCACTTGTAATTTTATAAATTACTTTCACATTAAATTTTATACCCATATACTTGTATCTTGTATCACATTTCAAAATTCAAAAAGAAGGATTTGAGACTGGAATAGAGTGAGTTTGGAACTAATTAAAAATCAAAGTGCTCAAACAAGAAGAAGCAACATTTCTGTTTGCAGTATTTTCGTGGGACCTTCTTTTCTCCTGCAACATACATACTACATACACAATACACAGCTCCGTGTGATGGTAGTTGAGAATCATGATGTTATGTACATAGTACATACATATAACGCTGAACATTGGAGACATACACATGTAAATATGAAAGGCAGAGACCGAGAGAGAGAGAGATGAGGAGCAGAAGCATGGTGCATTGAAGGTTTCCTTGTGTGTACGTTGGTTGGTATTTTGGTTCTTCCGGTTACTCATTAAAGTTAAATAATTTAGTTGAAGAATGTGTTGATGATGAAAGTTGGGAAAGTAATTTGAGACGATGCAGGAGAATCGAGTCGAGAAAGAGAGATGAGTGAGAGAGAGTGAGAGAGAGAGAGAGAGAGAGAGAGAGAGAGAGTCGGGAATCTCTGACTTGACATAGCATGTCACCTCTTATCCTTGTATTATGTATGTATATATTATGTATGGAAGATGCGTAAGTGGTAAAAGTGTTCATGTGCATATGTATACGTAATACGTTATTTCTTTTGTCTGTCTTTCACTGTACCACTGTTCTTTTCCTTTTCTATTACACTATTAACTAACTTGTGAACAAGTCTACATGTGAGAACTCATGATCATGATCAGTATCACTATCTCTGCACATACATGTATTATGTTCTTTTTCTGTTTACGTGTTTGCAGGATGCATGTACAACGTACACTGTACAATATATATGAATATGATGGTAGATGTTCTTAGTTACTCATTACACAGATACCAGATACAGAAGATAATTTTCCTACATAGAATTTTAGCAATTATGTGCATATATAGATTATATTATGTAGATACACATAGACCCTTTATGTCTACATTGTACGTAGTATATTATATGCATATGCATGTATGAACCGTTGTTGTTAAGTAGCCTGCCGTTCAAAATGCATGAGGAGCTTCATTAAGAATTTTTTTTCGTCTGTCGGCTCTACAGTCTGCTATATCACTGACATACATATACATGTACATTGTACATATATACAAAGCTAATAGGCTTGAGGTTTGACTGCGGTAAATGGTAACGTACGCTTCCATGATCCGAAAGACAAGTACAGCTTCCGACGGAGGAGATGAACAAGAAAAAGAAGAAGAATTTAGCGGAACGAATGGGAAGAGGGAGAAAATACACGAGGAAAAAGGAAAACGGCTTGCAGGAATACACAGTTAACTAACTTGGAAATAAAGAAAGAAAGAACGAAGACAAGTCGGAATCTAAATGAAAACTAACGAAAAAGGATCACCCTCGGTTTTACTGGTTTCAAATGAAGTCTCTCTCTTTTAAATGATGTCTAGCCTTATTAGAGCGTCTAACTGTAATATTGTCTTCATTTACAAAATATTCTTCAAAAAAGTATTATATTATTACAAAATTATATATTATGTAATACATAAAATGCATAACAAACTGAAGCTCAAAATACTATTATCCTCAGTTTCCATAATATTTTCCTTCAAAACTGAAAATATAATGCACGCTATTTTAAAGTACTTTTGTCTTTTGTCACATTCAGCCGTCAACTCTCTCTCTCTCTCTATCCCTTGGTGCATGATGCCCTTTACATTTCAGTCCTATGTATGTCCTGTTCATGTGTGATTCAGTATTTAGAATTTAGAACAGAAAAAAAGTATCATCAAGTAAAACTACAACCAAAGTAATTTTATTCATCTGCTTTTCTCTATTCTGAACTCGTATTATTTGCATGTACAATGTACCATGTACAGCGGATGTAAATCAGATATAAAAAGAAATACAACGAGAGGCTCAGTTTATACATAATGTACACAAACATGAGCGGGTATCTACTTGTTGGTTATCCGAAGGCTTTTTTTGCCCGTTGTTCTAGGTACATTGAGCATTCAATGATTCAAATGAAACTTCTTACGAGATAATCATAAACATCTGTGTACACTTGCAATAGGATTCAACTGCGACGACAAAACGACATGTAGAACACATAGACAAAGACGAAAGACGAACAAAGAAGAAGACAACGTCAGAGTGAAAAAAATAGGATGGAGAAAAAGATACGGATAACAAGAGTGAGAAAAGATAAAAGGTCAGAGAAAAACCAAGCATTGCTCACATTCCACTGTCACTGTTGAGTTGATGGCCTTTGTTTGCCATCTTTTAACTTTTAACTGTTCATTATATACATACATATTTTTTGGTTGATTTTTTTTTACAGAAGGATGTACAAAATTAGATTTTTATTCGCAACTTTTCCATTCAACTTTGGCCCATTAATTTAACATTTAACTTGGTGTATATTGTAAATTTTATATAATATCTGTATTCTGTGTTGTACAATAATAATTATACACTGTGATTATTATGTTGCATATTTTTGTACAAATTAAAGTTACATGCTGTATCATTGAAAAAGATGTAAATTATTATACATTTAGTATTTAGTAGAAAGAAGAGTTCCTACACTAGAAAATTATGTGCTTTTACACATAAGTGAAAGGCAGTTTTGCTCTTTTGTAAAGTAGAATCCTGATTGTTTTTAAAGATGAGTAGAATAAGACATCAGAATAATTTTTCATTTGGCACTTGTCACAAAATGATTTTTTTGATGAAGACTTCTCAAATTCATTCAGGTTAAAAATACGGATAAATAAGAAAATATTACATACGTACAAACAATGTGTGGTCAATAATTTAATGGTGATGTTTCTTCTGCGTTGTATACTAAATAAAATTCTTTTATCTATTAACGATTTTTAACAATAAACAATAATAGTTATTAACAATCAAGTCATTTATATAAAATATAGATTATATTATTTAAATTGTTGGTTCGTTGACTTCATTAGTGTACGGTGATGGGGTTATTGTTGTTGCCAAGCGCCTTCCATTCTCCAAACGCTAAAGGCGTAGGACAATCTTTCATGTGCTATGAAACAATTACTGAAAAAAGAAGAAACAAGAACAAAAAAAAGTTTTTTCTCTTGAAATACATATGTGGGATGCTTGCAGTACACAAACATTTGAGTTTAGAGTTGAAATGAAAATTTGCCATGTGTTTTCATACTTTTTTTATACATATGCAAAATTTAAATCATAATATCATAATTCAACACTTGCAAATGTCATAATAATGACTACTTGATAAATAATAATAATATCGTGTACACAGTGTACATTATAAAGGATGAAGAGACTCCGAAGTCAGAAGTCAAAGTTTCAGATTTTCACACATGGCTTTTACTTTCACCATTCAGGACAGGAAATCAAAGTATGTTTTTACTTTTCATGCACAAAACTGTACACAACATTCTTTACTGAAGCTCAAAGCTCAAGTCTCTAGTGTGAAAATATCAGTAGAAGTAGAAAGTAGAAAGAATAAGCAATGTATGCGTACATGATACACGCATACCAGGTTCTGCATGACAACTTATATCAGAAATCAGAAGCAAGCTTCAAAAAATAAATACATTCCATCATGAACTTACTTTAGCTGTTGACTCAATTCAGTGGAACTATCATCTTCACCTGACTGCAGAACCTGCAGAAAAAAAACAATTTTGTCATGTACAAATTTCAAATCAAAAAGTTATTTTTAAGAACACATGCAAATTAAAACTAATTGCCACACTTTCCATGTTGAATGTTGACATTTACCCACAACTACATTATACATTACACTCAGTACACCATAAACCATACACCATATAATATATTATAATACATACTCACTCATTTGCATGAGAGAAAAGAAAGAAATACAATGAGACGGTGACGGTGTGACAAGTTCTTTTAAAACATCTCGACGACAAGCCAACACACCATCACTTTTTCATCCGTCTTTCAACATAACGAAAACACATTGCCTACCCACACACAATACTCACATCTCACATGGCATTTATAATAGGCTTGTACGAAAATTAATTACAATGTAATGTTTTGTTTCGCGTAGATACATTTCTCTTTTCTCCTCTCACAAATCTTTCTTTTCTCCGATTAAAATTCTTTAGGAAATGAATGAACTGAATTATTTATGTATAATATATTATGCATAATACAACATTTCTTTTGAGCAAACTTGTAAAATATTATCGTACCATAATGTATAATGTATGTGTAAATATACGTACTAAAATAATGAAAGATAAAAATAATGATGATTAACCTGATAAAGGAAATCGATATATCTGGAGGCCAATTTCAAAGTTTGAATTTTTGACAGTTTATCGGATGGAAGAGTTGGAATAATTTTTCTTAAGGCAGCAAAGGATTCATTTAAAGACTGTGTTCTCTGTGCGTGCATAAAAAAAACGTAAACAAGAAAATAGAATAGTTAGTGAATTATTACTTTCTTCATACAAGTAACCACACAATTATTCACACATTACGTTAGACAGAGAGAGTCGTGAGAATGAGAAAAACTTTGCCGAATGATCACTATACCTGCCGTTCTCTAACATTAGCCATTACTCGCTGTCCCACCAGTTAGTTTAGTTTCGTGAAAAAAAATATTTATATGATTATTTTCGATTTTCTTAAAATTGATTATTATTTATTATGTTATTCCAGTAAAACAGTCTGTACTGATAAAAAATACAAATATCAAAAGTCAAAGCATTGGAATTTTGTAAAATAATTTTTAAAATTAATTTACACTGAATACGTAAGAGTTTCTCAAATGTCAAAGCTTGGTATCGAAAAGACCGTTGATTATGTTTTATTCAAAATTCAAAATTCAAAACAAATCAATGTTTTATTTTACTGATGCACGAAATACCTATGCCTTATGCAACAAGTTTGTTTTCAATCTGTTGTGTTAAATTTACCTGGCTTTGTAGATCGTCAAAGTTTTTGGTTTTCATCCTGGATTTTTTCACTGCACCACCACCGTTAACAAGTCCACAAAAACCGTTATTACTAACACTATTATTATTGGTCAAACTTTTTCTACTTTGTTTATTGGTCTTGTACACACGTGTTTTCTTTGTGGTTGTGAGTAACTCATCATCAATGACACTATTATTATAAACACTGGTATGATGTTGATTTTGATTATGTGAATTATTATGGGTAATATTATGGAGCTCATAGGAATTGTGATTGTGATTATGATTATGGTTGTGATTGAAAAAGGCACTGGGTGAGAGTCTTTCCGATTTAATGAGTTCAGAGTTTGTATTAGGTTTCAACTCGAGAAGGTCGGTGTTGTCAACAAAGTCGTCCATCATTGTTGATTTTGAGCTTTGGCTTTGGTTTTACGTTTTACACTTTGTAGTAAACTTTGATGCAGACTACTCTTGGTTGTCCCTTCTTTAATGTGATCTTTGCCACTCTGTCCCTAAATCTAAAATGTAAAAGTGTAAGTGTGTGTACATATGTTAAACAAGGCACAATGTATGAGGGTACACGTTACAAGCTACACGTTCTGCTCTTGTATTCTCTTCCCTATATTAATTTTAGATGTGATGTCTCCTGAATCTTGACTGTGACTGTGCACTGTGTACGGAAGGAAACTGGCGAGTGAGAAGTCCTGTAGCATTTAAGATGGCTTTAGATTTAGTTAACTACATTTTACATTCACTTGCACATACATACACACACAAACTCTCTTTCTTTCTTTCTTATTATTTCTTTTCACCTCCTCTCTCCTCATTCCTCATGTAATAGATTTTGCACTAATATCTATATATATATACTATATATTTGTATGCCTGTATACTGTACACGTACAAAACAATTTTACGTACAAAAGTACACTCGTCATTTCTGTGTCTAAAACGTAACTGTTCCATATTATGTCTAAAACGATAGTACACGCATTACAGATTTGAAACGTGTATAAAATATATGCATGTGTACATTAGACCGCGTCACTTTTCACTTTTTTGGTCCGAGTCAAATTGCGAACCCTTCAAATCGTTCCTTTTGATG
>JAQGBH010004847.1:0-15677 GCA_034698265.1 Sminthurinus aureus
TAGAAATGCACACAATTACACTCCCTAACCAGAATATCGAAAAAACAAGAGTGCCTAATTTCATTTTACAGGGTGTAGAGCCTATTGAATTGATAAAAAATCTGCAGCCGCTGAAGCGCCAAGGAAATGATGCTAAATACACATGTTTGATATGTACAATAAAACACCAATGCAGAACGTAGACAAACCATTAGAATCTAGAATCTAGAATGGAGAATCTGATTAATTTCAATTCATTTTCCTTTTTCTCTTCAATCTCATATTGACGGACATTATTTCCGTTCAGTATCAATGTGAATTCTGATATATACGTCAAAACAGGATAAAGTACAATACAATCCAATACCATACAATTCAAAACAAATTAGGAAATTGAAAATGGATTGGTAAATTAAATTACCGTCTTATTTTGCCACAGCACTGGCTAAATATTCCAATTTTAGATAACTTTGCAGATTAAAGATGGTTCAACATTTTTTGCATTTTCCTTCAGATTTCAGTTTTGGTTATGTAAACTTTAGTGAATATCGGATATTGAAAACCGAGCACAGAATAATACATTGAAGTTATTTTTGTTTTTGGTATTTTTTGTTTTCCTACTTTTCCTAATGGCGTGTCTAAAGGATTGGGAATAAATTGATGTTGAGTAGATTGTAGATTGCAGATTTACTCGGGTGCATATTATCTAAATCTAAATCCAAATCCAAATCCAAATCTAAATCCATATCTATGGTTTTCTCTTTGACCAGGATTTTCTTTTATTTTCTTTGCCATGGTTTGCCCTCCTTTAGTTTTTTAGTTAGCTTCCTGCAGTATTGTGAAGGATGCAAGGAAGGAGTGAGTGCATTATAGTTTTTGTCTTCAGTTTCCAATCTCCAATCTCAAATCTCCAGTCTCGCCTTGTTAAGGATGAGAAAGACAAATTGAGTTTAGAAATGGAAAGAAAAAAGAAAAATATTATGTGTTTAGTGTACATTGTGTAATGCATATAGTCACGCTGGTATTAGTATTAGTATTAGGATTACTGTATTACTATGACTATTAGCATTAGAGTATTATGTGCGATGTGAGTTGAGTTGAGTTGAGTTGAGTTGAGCTGAGTTGGGCTGGTGAGGTTGATATGATAAGAAACATTGCTAGTTGATGAAGAAGCATCAAAAACGATAATTTCTAGCTTTTAGGCAAATTGGAGACCAAACCCGAGTAGCAATCCGTCACAAGTACGCAAAAAATTGCAGTAGCTGAGTCTCTTTCTCTCTCTCTGTTTTCCTCTATCCTGCTTTCCTTCTTAGTGTCTTTCTCTCCTTCTCCATTACACTCACTCACTCTCTCAATCTCACTCTGACTCTGACTCGCACACAGTCACGTACATACATCCATGTGCACATTTACTTGATTGAATTCTTTCTCATTTAGATAATGGTCAGCCGTTACTTTTACTATTACTTGCTCCTCGAACCAACCAAACCAAACCAAGCCAAGCCAAGCCAAGCCAACTAACTTGTGTATTTGCCTTGCACAGGCACAGTCAGACTCAGAATCAGACAGTTTGAGCTTTGAGCATAGAGCAGACTCAGAGTCAGAGTCAGAGACATGCAGACTGAATTGAGTAAAACTGGCGCTTCAATATACACTCTGAAAATATAACAATCTACAATATACTAACGGCTCACCCTCATCCAAATCCACATCCGCATCCTCCTCAACTTCAACTTCATCTTCATCTCGAACCATAAACTGAAACAAAAGCATTTTACAATGCGTACCTTGGATGTTGGGTGCGTGTAGCTGAAAACTGTAGACTCTTGACTGTAAACATAGTAAAAACTACCATGTTCTGACGTACAATTTTCCTAGAAAGTAAAGAAAGAATGAATATTATGCTTTCACTAGGATGGAGAACCGAAACAGGATGCAGGAAATAGGAAAGGCAGAGCTTGTCTAATTTGTCCTAATAAATTTAGTTAAAAACCGATTATCAGTCTACCTGCTGTCTCCGGCTCCTCTTGTACAATTTCTTGGCCTGCCATTTTCAAGATGTACAATGTACAAGATATACCGTGCAGTGTAAAGTCTAAACTACAGGGTATTGTGTGTTGTATTGTATAAAGTAGTAATGTAATCATCTCGTGAATTATTCACTGATTACTGATTAGTCTCATATCCTTCCATTAATCCATTCATTAAGTATTAGTACTGAAACTGCCCTGGATACAAGATACTGGATAATGCATTATGCATCATGTATTTCTACATCACACTGAGTAAAAAATGTACAACATGTAAAAAGTAAAAACCCGTCACTCATAAATTTCAACAGTTAATTTCCTAATTCTTTTTTAACTCTTGTGCTCTTTTCGTCTCGACTCTCGAAACTCGATAAGTTTGCCTCATTTCCATTTTTCTTTTGAATTTTAACCCTGTATGATTTTAAAAGTGAGGAAATTGTGAGTGTGGCTCAGTGCTTTTGTTTTTTAATGGTAATGGTACCAAATTCACTTACATTTTATATCTTTCATGCCATGATGCATAATCCAGAATCCAAAACCTAGAATCTAGAATCTAGAACGGAGAATGGAGAATAGAGAATGCAGGATGTAGACTGAAGAAAAAGGAGGAATGAGAATAGAGACAAACTTATTACTTACTTAGTGACTTCAACTTTCCTTTTTCTGTCATTTTAAACCAACATTAATTAAGACTTCTGAGGAGGGAATGAGAGAGAAATTAGAGAATGAGAAAAAGACGGAAGGATTGCTGACTCCTTTTATTCCTCTCGTTCCTCTTCTTCAACTTCTCCGGAGGGAAACAAATTGTGTCTCCATTAGCCTCCGTTATCCCGTGCAACAATTTCTAGCACGCCAGCCAGATCTTGAACCAGCATCTTGCACATTTCTCTGAAAATAAACAGGGGCGTAAATAAATAACGAGCTGAGAGTTCCTTCTCCTTCCATTTCTTCCTCTGTCTCCCCTGTTCCCTCTTTAAGTCTTCTGTCTTCCACTTCAATCTATCTGTGTTCTCTGTACTGTACTGTCCGCATGTATCCACTACTCCTTACTCCTTACTCACTACTCAGTGCTCAGTACTCACAAGCAATAAACATCTTTACGTAAAGAGTTCTGACATTTTAATGCAAGTAGTAAAGAGAAAAAGATGCTGTTCTATTCTGTTTCCTGGTGAAGCTATTGGAATTGGTTTGCTACTGCTATTTTCACCGTAGACCTTAGATCTTAGGTATTTCAAAAAACCAAAACAGTTTTAATTTTCACCAGTACAAAGTACAAAGTACAGTACATGTCAACAAACAGTATTCACTCTAAAAAACCCCCTCTCTTTTTTATTTGTCCCGACTTTTTATCCATTTTAATTTGCATCACGTACACCATATACCCTATACCGTTTTATCTATGTATACTTAAGATTGAGGTTTTGTACCATACTGGTATTAATAATAATAATAATAGTCCTCTAGCTTCTAGACTCTAGATTTAATATCCACCTAACCCATACTTTGAGGATGAATGGATGTGGATGTGGCTGAATAGTGAATAGTGGATGGATGGATAGATGAGTGAGTGAAGGAGGAAATGATGATAAACGGTAATTTGTATACGTATAAATATATAATAATGTAATATATTTTGAAGTCAGAGCAGAGAGAGACTCTGAGCTGAGAGTCGAGTCAGTGTCAGTGAAGTGCCATCATTTGAAAGATTATAAATGGTTGGCAAAAAGGGAAATGTCTAGGAGATTAAATACGAGAGAAGGTGACATTTACGAGAAACCAGACTAGCGAAGAAAGAGGGCGAGAGAGAAGGAGAGAGACAGAAATGAACGTCAACGCTCACACTGGAACTCTGGAACTCCAGCTCCAGAGTTCTAGAACGATGGAACTCTACAGTTCTGGAATACTGGAACTTTGCAACTCTGGAACTTTGGAACTTTGGAGCTAAAGGTATTTTTTCCTCGTGAAATGAATCCAAATACTTACATCTACATGAATGCCTATGTACTATGTATATACGTGTAAAATGTGGCGAGAGACTAAGAAAGAGCAATCACAATGAGGAGTTCCAGAGAGCACCCGAAAGAGAAAGAGAGAGTAAAATGGTGAAAGCGGCATCACTCCTTCAACAAAAGACAAACCAAGTGAGCATCTACATGCCAAGTGGAAGTCAGAGTCGGAGTCAGAGTGAGAGTCAGAGTTTTCTCTGACGATCCTCTGCTAACATAACATGATTTGATAGGGTGACAGTCTAATCTAAATGTATCTTGACTGCATGGTGTCTATTTGTTAACATATTGTGCATATCCATGTGGAATAGAAGGAATCCTCTTCTTCCTCTGTTCTTCTAACCAACTATCTCTCGATATATTATCTATGTATTCCATATCATATTGTATTATATTATATTATATTTCCTACATTGTGGTTTCCAATTTGGTTTGAGCATCCATATTCCATATTCCATACATTATATTGTAAGAAATGATACACAATGATATACAATGGAGACAAAGTCGGAAGGAGAGATTTTGATTAGCAAATATCTATGTATATTTATGTGTAGATTGTAGGTCTAAAAGGACAGAGGACAGAGGACAGGATTGAATGAATGAGTACATGTCTAGTGTCTAGTGTCTAGAAACCAGAGTCTAGATGATATTATGATGATGACGATGGCGATCTCATCTGGAAAGTGAGGAGCTGTTTTCGGTCGATTACCCTTCATATTGAAATGAAAATGTCACATCGAGCCTAAGCGTTTACATCATCTATACATATACATACTGATATGTATACGTACCCAATCTAGAGCCCGGAATCTAGAATCTAGAAAGTAGAAAGTAGAAAGTAAAATAAAGTGAGAGCGGGAGGAAGAGAAGGAAAAAAATAATAATGAAATCTACGGAAATAAAGCCCCTTCTGCTCCTTTTGGTTCTGCCGTTGCTTCTTCCTTTTTGTCCTCTTACAATATACATATTTAGATACATTATACATATGTAGATTGTAGATACTTTCCGTCCTTTTGATTTTGGTTTTGGTTTTGCTAGTGGTACTGCTCCTGGTGCTTGTACTGGTTACTGGTGCTCATCTCATCTCCAAGAGCTTATCTTGAATGCTTTTTGGTTTTGCTTATTCTCTTTTGCTGCTCTGGGGTTTCCTCTTTTACTTTTCAGCTATTTAGATCCACCACAAACACAGACATAAACACAAATACAATACAATGGAATACAAAACACTTTCATACATACTCAATACAGAATACACAACAAAATCATCCATCTATCTGAGTCACTTATAGAACGATTCTACAAGATTCTTCTTCTCCCAGTTCTAATGGAGTTGCTCCATTCCCCCAAAACACACAACCTATTTTACTATGCATCAAGTCCTGAGTTGAGCTGAGCTGAGTTGAGTATGGAGTATGAATGAAGCTCTGACTGTTTCTTTCTCTTTCAAAGTCTCAGTCTCAATCTATCTGTGGTTTAAGCATACATATCTCACACTACATTAAACTTGGGAACGTCTTTTACAAAATCCATCCGTTTTTCTCCGCTTATGAACTTTCTCCGCTTTGAGATTTTTTTTCTGACTTTGAATGTCGGTGTTTGATGTTGATGTTAATGTAGTGGTAGTGGTGGATTTTCGGATACTTTGAATGGTTTGGAATTCGGAGGATTCAAAACCAAATGGATTTTGGCCTACCCTAATGTCTTGATGATATTCTTTGCTATTCTTTCTTTCTTTCTTGGGTCACATTTTCATACTTATTTATTTATCTACTTGCTCAATCCTCAAACTTCAAACTTGACTAACGTAAGTAGAAGTTGACGTCATTACGCACCATGGTTGATCCTTGAACACTGAACATTGAGCATTAAACATTGAACAATGAGCAGGGAACATATAGAATACATTATAAAAATAAAATGAATGATGAAGAAATTTAGGCACACAAAAAGGAAATTGAGGTCTGTACATTTGTGACTCCATCATCATCATTTTGATTTTGAGCTGTCTCTTTCCCATCATATATCATTGTAATTTAGGTTTTTTGGGTGAATTTGATTGATTTAAAATGTTTGTGGGTTGCATTTTGGATTTTACATTTTCCATTTCCCATTTCCCATTCAACTTGATAATAAATGTGCTTATGAGGACAAAACGAAAGAGGAAAACGAGGATGAAGATGAAGAGAAATCATCATTAAGACGAAGGAATTCAAAACTCAAAACTAAAAGCTCAAGGCTCAATTCTCAAAAGAGCACGTTGACTAGAATGAGAAAGTGTTTGAGAGAAGGGTCGAGAGAAAGTAGGTAAAAGTGTATGAAAACTAGGAAAAGTAGAAAAGTATGAGCATTATGAAGTGGGGGCAGTATAAGAATCAGAGTAATAATAATAATAGTAATGATCCTTCTTGTACAAAGGAAGGCTAAGGTTGAGGTTGAGGGTGAAAGAACAGGAGATGGGAGAAGAAAGAAGGGGCTGGTGGTTTGGTTGATGCTTGATGGGACTGAAGAAGTGAGTAAGTGAATGCCGGTGTAAGTGTAAGTGTTCTACAATTTACTACTTATGGACTACGGACTGTGGACTGCCACAGTACAGACGTAAAATGTCATCAGAGCGGTCATAAATCAAAATTCAAAATGCAAATTTATGAATATGAATAGGAATATACGTCCGTCCATCCTCCGTCTTTTCATGTGATTTGGTGAATTTCACTAGATTAGGTGTATACTTTATAACGATACCTACACCGACACCGACATCCAAGATCTATGGCTTACACGTAAAATATCAACAAAATACAAAGAATATGACATACATACATACACATTTTGAACCATAACTCGTAACTTTACTTTATATTCAGAATCCAGAGTTCACAGATGAGAAAAGGCGGGGGCAAAAGTACATGTTTGTCCGTGTACAATGTACAACGTACATTGTACATTCTACATCCGACGGTACACGGAGTACGTGTAAGAATATCCGAATAAAAGTAATCAAAGGCAGCTCACTTCCTCAGTCAGAGACTCTAGATTCAAGACTCACGACTCAAGACTCAAGACTCAACTACCTTTTTTAAAGCCCTCCTAGGCCCGGATTTCCCACTTACTTTTCCTCTTGTACTGGTACTTTTTGGGTAGTTTTGGATCCTCCATTTCCATGTGCTACTCTAGCTGTGTCCCTCTTGTACCCGAAACAAATTTATGTATTCCGAACCAAAACAGACTAGAAACCGTAGAATTTAAAATGTACAACCATCATCATAATATCATAACATCATAACATCATAACATCATAACATCATAACATCATAATACATCATGCATGATAGATACAAAATGCATGGTGTATCATGTAAAAATACATATGGTCTGGGTTTAACTTGACTTATTTTGGCATACACTACACAATACACAATACAGATACAAAGTACATGGTTTAGCTTGGTTTAACTTTGGGTTTCCTCCTGAACTCTCTTGAAATATATAATGGGCATGAAAATAGCAAGATGATGCTTTACATGCATTCATAATGTGTCTCCTTCTTCTTTTGCATGTACAATGTACAGAGGAAATTGACAAAGACATGGAAATAGACGCTGATCTTCCAGTTTCAGTTTTAGGTTTAGTTCTTCAGCGTTCAGCATCTTTCCTTTCGACCTTCTATTTATCTCTGTGTATTTTCCGATTTTCCGAGCTCCTTTACGTATTAGTCTTTGGCGTGTCGTCTTATCTCTGCTCTCGACTTGCTGAAGAAAAACAAAGTATGTCTCCATTGACACTTTCATCCACTTCAACCACTTTCATTCCATTTTATCTTCTCTCTCATTTTCTTCCTCTCCTATTTTCTTGTACTACAACCACCACCACAACTACAAATAGTAACCTATTTTGTCTATACTCCAAATGGATATCCTCTTCACTTGTACTTTGTACTCGTGATCAGGAACAGTTTTAAAAGTTGAGATTGCACTCATTTACTTTGCTTCATTAGACTTGAAGCTTTTATTTTTTATGAAATATTTTATTGAAGTTTTCTTAAAAACTATGTTTCTTCTCGAATCTGAATTGCAATCCTTTTTGTCGGCAAAATTATGTCCGTGTAATTTATTTCCTTGCAGTTTTTGTTGCGTGCTATTATTTTGGAGATATTTTGCTGATGGCTGGGAATGGAGCGGGTTCTAAAATGATTCTGATGTACTTGTAAAAATAAAGAGTTGGAAAAGTGTGAAAGTTGGATAAAAAGTTAAATTTAAATAAATGGAATTATTTACAGAGAAAAATGACTGCGGAATTCCAAGTGTAATTTATATGTAAGACAGTTCTGCTCCGCTTTTGTCGAGGTGACGAAAAGTATAAGTGGGTTGCTTGTTTTGCTTCCCTGATTTTTAAGGATGGTGAGTGAGAGCGAGAGGCAGAGAGGGCAAGTGATGCTGTCTCTTGCTGTGTTGCTCTTGCTTGGATTTAGATTTGGATTTTACATTGCACCCAAAGCGAAAATGTGATGCAGATTCTTCATACACCACACCACATAAGTACAAACCAGAAACGTCTGGAAGGCAGCGCATTAGATTTGGAAGTTGAGACAGTTGCAAGTTGGTAGTCGGTAGTTGAGAGTTGTAATGTGAGATCTGTTTATTATGCGAGGAACGAAATGTCTTATGAATGCTATTTGATATACATGGAAGAGAAGAGAGGGAAACAGTGTAGAGAGTAGAGTGTAGAGTGTAGAGTGTGGAGTGAGTGAGTGAGAGTGAAGAGCGACTGGAGGAGTGAAGACTGAAGACTAAAGAGAAAAGAGGGAAGAGGCGGAATCAAGTGTAGAAACATCAAGTAGTACAAAATGGGTCTGCATACACAAATCCCGTGTAGATAGATCCAATTTAAACTCAAATTCAAAAGTCTTTTACTAGCTTTTTCGTGATTTCAATACTAACCACACCAAACCGAGCCAAACCAAGTCAAACCAAACCAACTTAAACCAAAGCAAAACAGAGCAAAGGAAAAGATGAGAGTCATACAGACATACAGACACATTATGTTTCTTGCTTTTCTTTTCATTCATTCCCTCATTCTTTCCTTCCTTCTTTCTTTATTCTTTATATCTATCTACAACTTGTTCAACGTTCAATGTTCAAGTTTCAAGCTTCAAGCCTCAAGTGCATTAGAGAAAAGTGTAGTTTGTAGTTTGTACTGTCGTTAGTAGTGTTATTGTGTATTAGTGTATTATGTACCACGGTATGTTGTTGAGTGGGGAAATAAGAAGGAGCATAATGCTCATGTTGATGTTCATGTTGTAGCTACTTGCATCTAGAATCCAGAATCTTGAATCTTGAATTCCTTATTTTATTTTTCTTTATACTTTCATCCGGTCTCTTCTCTTCCTCATCATCATCATCATCATCATCATCTTCTATCTGCATCAAATGAAATGATATGCTAGAGAATACAGATGAAATGTAAAAGTTTATTTGACTGTCTTCTCAATCTTCTTCTCTGGATAAAACTGTATATTTTTCAAACAAACACAAGAGGGTAAAATGACGCAGTTTCAATGGAGAAAACGTGAAAAATAAAAAAAAGATCATGAAAATTTTCCTCTCTTCCGTCCCTCAACTTTTTTGGGAGAATGTACAATGTACAACATACAAGGTACAATGTGATGACCTGGGAGAGTCGTTGAGAAGTTCAGTTGAATTGACACACAATGAAATTACTACTAAAGCTACCGCTACAGCTACGACTACAGTGACTTTCATACACATGGACCATAGAGTATGGGCATTTAAAGGCAATCGACATTATATTGACGATATTTGTGTGCACGAGGGCGGAGAAACGGCAAGGAAAAAAGTCGTTGGGAATATCATTCAGTCTCCATTTGAAACCGATTTTACGATTCGATCAAGCATAAAATGACAATCGTCCCATTATTTTTCAACACATCGCCGTCCTCCTCAACACACCATTTTCCGGATTTGCTCCATGTCTCCATGTCTCACATCACATACGCACACGTATTTCTTCGCGCTCTCTCTCTCTGTCTCTCTTTCTGTTTCCAACCTCAAAAGCTATTTGAAAACGAATGGGATAGAAATGTAGACTTGATGGAGCGACACTCAAAATAAAGCGAAGGTTAAAAGACAAAATCGACAAAGAGAAAGATATTTTCTATCATTTGCACTTTGTACATCTAACATTCAAATACCTGTGCAACTCACAATGTACAATGTGTACTGCACGGTGCACGCTGTACAGACTTTATACATATACATTTTAAATTTTACATGAACGTCTAAGCGTTCCCATCTTTTTTCTAGGGAAAAGTGAATTTATTCCAAAATAACCTTTATCTTTTTTCTATAATAAAATGCTTATCTTTTGTATCTATTGTATTACGTATTGAAATATTTTGTATAAGTAGTACCTAAAATGGAGCTATATATTAAATTGCATTGTGGATGTATGCAAAACAAGGATTTGGTTTGTCGCCTCTAGATATTAGATATTGTTTAAAAAGGACTGGAAGTGGCTGGAATTTCATGGGACAAGGGACAAGGTGGACTTGTCTATTGTAAATGTACATTGTACATTGTACATGGAATGTGCCATTGAAGAACACTAGTGTATAGTTGGCTTGAGTATGAAAGAAGCAGTAGTGGCTTACAAGAGGAAAATAAATGGTTGTAGATGAAACAGAATAGAATAGAAGAGGGGAGAGAGAAGGAGAGACGATTTTGGCGTATCTGACATGTCATTCTTTCATGTGTGTAGTTTGTGTGTGTGTGTGTGTGTGTGTGAAAGTGAAAGTGGCTTTTGGATCTGGATGTTGGTTTGGATATGGAGTTAATCAAGCCTGGGTGCGATTTAAAATAAAATTGAGATTTTGGGTATGGTGGAGAAGAGCTATTCATCTGAGAAAATTATAAAGTTAATCTAATATACAGTTGAAAAGGCTCTTACAATCTATAGTTTAGTTTGGTTTAGTTTAGACTTTAGAGTTTAGACTTTGGACTACATCCTTCAACTACATCCCAACTACTACACACCACTTTATTATACTTAGAGGAGAGGAGAAGAAGAGGATAACTGCACTGTATTATATTTAGACTGTAGACTGTATACAGGCGGACTAGCTGTAGAATTTAGAAGAGAAGCAATTGTGAAAAGCATGTCTCAAAATATATCAGAGGGGGTTATAACTTATAATATACCATAAGCGATATCTGATATGCTTTCTCTACACTTTTCCTCCATTCATTTCTCTTCTTCTCCTTGAGCTTTCCATCCATCCAAAGCTTTTCAGAGCTTTTTCATGCGACCACATTATAACCACAAGTCTATTCCATTACTTACGTCTATATGCAACATTCAATTATGATCTTATCTCCCTGCCATTGCTTTCCGACACTCCGCCAACTCGACTCAAGTCAACTCAACTCAACCCAGCTCAAACTAACCAGCTCCGGCTCTAGCCAAACTAATATATATACAAAAGCAATGTTCAGTGTTGAATGTTGAACACTGAACATGCACTAAACACCACAGACGATAGAGGATAGAGGATAGACCATTGTGTATTGTGTACTGATATGTGCAATCCCTGGCACATAACATATCAGTACTGATACCCGCTTGTCCTCGTCCTCATCCTCCTCTCTATGGACTATGGACCAAAAACATTAGTTACATTTCAGATTTCAGACTTTTAGATTTCGGGGCACTAGCCAAAATATTTGTATACATTTGTGTATGTACGTGTGTACAAAGCCGATGGTTCTATCTGTTTTCTGTTTTCCTTCGGTAGATTATAGAAAGTAGATTGTAGATGGATGGGCAGAATCCGAACCCGAATCAAAATCAGAGTCAGCAAATGCAATGAAGAAGACAAGTGTGTAAGATTATGATGAAAAGGCTGCTGCTGCTGCTGCTCATGATGATGATGATAAAGATGATGATTGTGATGGTGATGGTGGCAGGGAAAAGGAGAGGAAATCAAACTGATGACCTAAGGAATAATAAGGAAAGGGAACAAACTAAAACAGCTCAATCGTCTTGGTTTGATTTGGTTTGGTTTGAGCCAGGGAATTGGAATAGAAATAGGAATGGAATGAAATGAGTGAGTAAAAGACAAAGACAAAGGCAGAGACAGAGTCAGAGCCAGAGCCAAAGACAGAAGAGAGAGGGAGAGAGAGAAAAGGAAGAAAATGAGGACGATCAGCTCATAATCTCCCGTCATATATATAGTAAAGTTGTTCATCCTACTTAAGCCAGCAATTCGGCCGATTGCTACCGTAATTACGAAGTATAATTGTCCTCTCTCTTCTCTCCCTTCTCCTTGACGATCCCCAAACTTTAGCTCAATAATTGGAATTGTCACATGGCTATTGTTCTCCTCCTTCTCTACCCTCTGCCTCACTAATTAAAGTCATTTACTCTGATATCAAATGCACAATAAAATGAACGTCTAATGGGTACGCCGTTGTCGTCGTCCTCGACGTCCTCGGCGTCTCCTCGCTCCTTCTCTTTTCTCTCTATCTCTCCATATTTCTCCGTCCTATCACCATTTTGTATTTGGAATGTACAATGTATAATGTATACATGGAATTGCATGTTTAAACTCTACTAACTATCAACTGACTGAGATTTGTTCCTTGCTCCTCGTGCTTGATTCTTCCTTCTCCTTTTCATTCCCATTTCATTTTGTCAAATGAAATGGGAATGGAAAACTGAAAATGGAAAATGAAACAAAGCCATCCGACTCAGCCATCCATCGCTCACGTCAAACACAACACCGAAAGTTGACAAGAAACTACAACTACAACTACAAACACACACACACACACACACATACATAACAGACAAAGAGAACAAAGAGAAAGACAAGGACTTGCACGTATTCTCACTATGTAAAATTTCTTGAAGGAAATAACTATTTTACATAGATACTTTAACTTGTATTTCAACCGTACATGTATAAGAAATAAAGTGAAGAATATTGAGTATATTATTGTATGTGCAATGTGTAATGTGTAGTATATGGAAAGAAATGTGGTAGTGGTAGTTGTAGTGGTAGTGGCAGGAGCGGAAAGAGAGTCACATGAGAAAATCGCCAGATAAAATATAATAGCTCGTGGATTCCCAAATCCTGCCCATATAAACTGAATAACATGATATGCAATAACAATATGAAACTGGGAATCGTTGTGAGATAAAGCGTCCACCATCATCATCATCAGTATCAGTATCATCCTCCTCTTCTCTTTTCACTTCTGATGTATGACAATATGAAAAGGAGACACAGACAGAAACAGCGACAGAGTTAAACTTCGGTATTCATATATCCTATGGCTGCTTCTCCCTTCTCTGTTTCACTCTTCTGTTTCAGCGTATCTATCTACCTACTCTTTGTGTCTTTATTTTTCCACGAGAAAATCTGTAGAAATTTCCGAGATACATAAAATCTCTATGTACATTGCTCATTGTACAATGTACAATGTACATGAAAGTTTGTGGAGCATTTGCCGTTGTCGGGATTCATGACAATTTCCATTTCAAATCTCCTATTTTTGACTGTCCATTGGTCATTGACTAAAGCCAGTGCAGTCAAGTTTCCTCTTTGGTCTGGTCCAGTTTTAAGAGGAAACAGAAAGGCAGAGAGAAGAGAGAGAGATAGTTGAGTCAATGTCTTTGGCCATCTTGAAAAGGTAAGTTTTGGTAAGTGCAGTTCACTTGAATAGAATGGAGGATCAAGTTGAGTCTATTCAGTCATTCATACATTCATACATTTCAACTGTACCTCAACTCTACGTTCTATATCGAGGCTACGACTGACGTTTGAAATTCCCCTGAAAATCCAAAATCCCTCTGTATTACCATTTTACGTTTTACATTCACTGGAGACTGGAGAGATATCACGGAATACAGTAGACTTTGGACTTGGACTTTGAATGTTTCCTACTTCTTGATGTTCTTGTCTTTTCTTCTTCTTTTTCCTCTTCTTTTGTAGATTACCATCACCATCATCGTCATCGTCGTGATCGTCTTCTTCATCGTCATTGTCATTGGTCTGGAGAATTTAACTTTGTCTTCCAAATTCTTCTTTTTATTTTTCCTACTTTCACGTATATCAGAGTATCAAAGGAGTGGGCATTGAACATTGAGCATCTTTTTGATGTGGAAAAAATAAAGATGGGATATATAAGTAATTTGAAGAGAAGAATACAACAGTATTCCACATTCTACAGTAATAACATTTTTCCTACACGGACATTACACAGTAGATAGATATTTCAATGTATTTTTTTACTTTTTTCTTTTTTGATTTGCTCCTGTTATTTTCCTAGATTCCAGATTCCAGATTTTAGATTCTAGATTTTAGTTTGAGTGTTTCGTCTCATTCTAGTACTTTCTGCATTCTCTATTCTACATTCTACATTTTACTAGTTATTGGTACAGGACTGTAGTAGTACCCCTTCATTCCATCGCAAAAAGAGAAGAAGATGGAAAGCCCAAAAGTTTTTTTATATATGAATTATTACGTCCATGATAGAATTTCAAATGTGAAGTCATAGATAAAGTCATCCGAATAGAATGGGTTTGCTCCTTTTATGATTGAATACTCGGCTTTTTTCCCGGTCGCTTTCCCCACAAGCCACAAGGCATCAAGGCATCTTCCCTCTTTGGCTTTAGCTCTTTCGCTCTCTCTCTCTCTGTGGTCGTCGTCCTTATCTATCAGACGTATCTTGTGTGTGCGGTCATTTTTATTATTAGGCAACCCCTTTCATAATAGCTTTTGCTCGTCTCTTATCTTTTTGGCAGTTAGTGTGATGTCCATTTATATTATACCATAACGTACCGTAACAGAACAGCACAGTACAGACCAGAACAGACAGAAAACAGGGAAGATACGACTTGCTCCTACATGTTACATGTTCCATGTTCCAAAACTCAAAACCATACCAAAAACTAGATACTAGATACATTAGACGCAAACTCTGGTCTCTAGACTCTAGACTCCAGACTCTAGACTCTAAACTCTAGATCTAACCACGAGCTACACCAAACCAACCAACTGCCAAAAAACTAGACTCAAACCAAACCAAAGCATCGACAGTTAACCAACCAACCAAACAACTAAACAGGAGGAAAGCAAGCTAAGCCAGCAGACCTTCAATCTACGTTGTGGCAATATCAGTAGAAGCAAGTACACACCGCTTTCGCTTACTGGTAGTAAACCAAATCATGAGCCATTAAATATACACAGACAATATTACGGATAATGCGTAGAGACAAGAAACTAGAGACTAGAGACTAGAGAAAAGAGACAGTGACGATGGAATTTATCATACAGGATAATTCCATGAAACGAAACTACTAAACTAAAGTAAAACTACTGATACATAAGCCGATCTCGGAGCAGACTTCAAACTTCATACTTCATACTGTACAGATAGTAATAAGTATCATCCAGTATCCAATATCCAGCCAAATCACTATTAGTTAAGCGGTTGCGGATTTTGATGATGTACATTGTACACATTTACTCCAGGTATCTCCTTATTATACGTGTGCACACTGTACAGTAGAGATCCTCAAAAAAACATGTTTTGAGAAAATTTAAGCCAGGACCCCGCCATATCGTTCCTTTTGATGTAAAAAA
>JAQGBH010004848.1:0-15677 GCA_034698265.1 Sminthurinus aureus
GAAATATGGTCTAATATTGATTTATGATCTCATCTTGTGCAAACGATGACTGTACTAACTATAATTAAATAAAATCTCGAGTGATTTTGTTTGCCCCACGTTCCCCTATTTAGGTTTTAGGTATAACTTTACTGACATTATATTTTCAACTTTAATTCTAATAAGTTTGCTCATACTTCATGAGGTTGAATTCGTTAAAATATACAAATTCACAAGTTTCTTGGTGCAAAAATCAAGATTAAAGTTTTGTTTCCGCTGTGTTCATGTTGTGGAAGTTGGACGTCGTTGGAAATTTTTGTGGTCAGAATTTTGAAACGGACTTTCAGTTTCCTTAACATACTGAACAAATTACGGTTGAGAGTCGACAGCTAAAATTTGAAGTAAACTCTACTGATTTTAGATTGAGACATCCGATGATGGCAAAAAGCTGAGGACTAGCCGGCAGAACGTGCTTATTTTCCAAAATTTACCTATGATAATTTTTAATGTTGGTCAGGATATTCTGTAGGTCAAAATAAAACTGTCTCAATTGACAATTGACATTACAACTACTAAAAAATGCCTGTAGAAAATCATTATTATTTAAAATGGTAGGCGCAGATTGGAAAATTATTAGTTCCTAAATTAATTTTTATCATTGCCTGTTTATCAACCAAAATGCTTGAAGAATGAAATGTATCAAAATTTCATTGTAAATATTTTGATTTTAGAAACTGATGAATCCAAACAAAAGATACAAAATCAAAATGATTCCAGAAAATGAATGGTAATATTATTGCGTACTTTTGAAGTAAAATGGTGTAAAGTTTAAACGGGTTTTAGACACTAGACAAAAAGTAAACTATTTAAAGGATTTTATTACATTGACATTTGAGAGTGAAGAGTGAAGTCCACATAAACAATACAAAATGACAATGTAAGTCAAATAATTTTTTGAATCGCATAAGGATTTACTCAGATAACTTCAAAAGTTTGTAAAATAACAAGACAAGTAAAATACATAAAATATATTATATTTTGTACATAAATTATACGGTTAATATTATACACATGAAATTTTGGAAAAGCATTCATTCGTAAAATCAAGTAAATTTTAAATATACTTATTTAAAAATGATTTCAGCATTAGGAAATGTTTTTTGAAGGCAATCAGAGTTGAATTGATGTCCCCTTCTGCAAGCGAATCGTTCGACTTTTGAAGCCGGTCCAGCATTTTCAAAAATATTTTTCATAAAAGCCAATTGAGTTGGAAGAATTTGAGACTCCTCTGGAAAAATTACTCCCAGTCTTCTTAAGTTAGGAAAAGAGTCGTCGAATTTAAATCCTGGAGGAAACAGCAGACCTTGACTATAATCATCTTCACTTTCGTCAGCCAAACCAATGTAGATATCTTGAACATTTGGCATTAGAGGAATTTTGAAAGGACAAATTGGTCCAACTAGACCTCCAAAAATAATTTCTTGTAGAGAATCTCGATTGTTCCAAAATATATCACTTAACATAGCAACAGTTTTCGGTTGTACATTTGTTTTTGGCCAAAAAGTACAAATGTTCATTTTATTTATCTTGACTTGTCCTTTGCTAAATCTTTCATAACAATCGTGACTTAAGGTAGAAATTTCTGGATAGAAAAATAAATGGGACATGATGATGGGTTTGTTCAAGGAAAGAAATGTGTTCAAAATTGAAGCTGGTAGAAATGGATTAAATATAAAGGGAAAAAAACCATCCTCTGCTGATGTAACTTTTTCTAAATTTGACAGTCGTTTTAGTAATTTCAAGTGTTTTGGAGCATGACCAAAATCCAATTTGAGTTCTTTGACGTTGTTCCCGAGAACTTGAAGTGTTTGGAGAATTTCAATGTCTTTCTCTTCATCGATGAAAATATTTTCAATTTTGCTTCTTCTTTTGGAAATAAAACTTTTGATTTCTCTTTTCTCATATCTTTGAGCTCTTGGAGCGAGTTTGTAGAACTTTGAGGGGACTGCAAAATAAATCCCTCTTTTGAACATTTCTTTTGTTCCTTCTTCCTCCCACATTTTACAAACTTCTCGGGCAATTTTTAGAGAATCCATGTCCAGATTAATCAATATTGTAGAAAGGGTCTGGTGAAGAAGCAAAATGAAAAGAAAAAGTGTAAAAATTATTATTATTGCATTTTAAAAGTACTGTTTGATGTTTGATGAGTAAATATGGATTTATGAATCAAAAATTATTGTTGCAATCTGCTTAGATTCTAGAAAATACTTTTTACTTACATCTTCCATTAGCAACGGATTCAAGGAATTGTCAGACATTAAAGCAGCTTCATTTCCTTCTTCGTCTTTCATTTCCACATCCTTTTAAAATTGAAAAAGATTAATAACAATAATCATTATTTTTTATTACCTATTTATTATCTTGTTCAAATGTTTCGACACATAAAAATGTTGATTGTTTGTTAGTGCATGAAAATGTACAAAACGTGTTCTGTTTCTGTTGATGAATTGTAAATGGAAACAAATTTTACCTGTTGTAATTTTACTTTCTTAATTGACTTCAACTCCGATTCATTTGAAGCTTGATCATTGCCAATTTTTTGACTTGACTCAGACTGAAACAGAAATGCAAAAACAATTACTAATTTATAAGTGTATTTAAAACGAGCTAAGGTGGTAATTTTTTAAACGTGATACTTTTTATAATCAGGGTAAAATATTTACACGAATTTTTGATAAACATGAAAAAACAAAATTCAACATTTAAAAATAGAAAAAATATGAATAAATTTAGAGTAAAAAAGTTGGCTTACTTGTCCAGAACGCAGACCGGCTCTTCTTGAACTCATTTTGACATCAGTTACAAATCAAACGAAGAAATTATTCAATTAAATTTGTAAAAATGTAATCAAAGTCTCGTGAAAAAAAAACAGAAATTCACAAAAATATCTCAATTCTCAATTTGTGATCAAAATTCCCGCTTTGAATTTTCCCGGTTTTTCAAGGACGACTGGACGATGAGTTTAAATGGGCTAATTGTTTTTATTACGCTATTTAAATGGATTTAGTTTCACTCAATCCAATCTGAAATTTTAACGAATCACCCAAATTCAAAGCTTCACAAAATCTTAAAATGTGTAGTTTTATTTTTGTGTCTCAAGTACTTTAAGTTTTGGCTTTGACTTTGTCCGTAAATACTCAACTAAAACTTGTCTGTCGATTAAATTTAAAACACAAAGCCCAGAACTCGGAACTGGTGAGCAAGAAATTGACCCCACATAAAATATTAGGAACATACAAGATTTTGTGTTTTTACACTCGCTTGTTTCGCCTGAATTTCCCAAGCGGAGCCTTTCTTTTTTTCTATTTTTAGGCACATCAAAATATTTGACTTAAAGCTCGTGGTTGGGTTTGAAAGGAAGGAAAGAGTTAAAAATATGGAAAATTCCTGGAAATGGACTTACAAAATCTTCCTCCAGCTCAAATTTTCAACTTTTCTACTGAATATCTAATGTGTGAATGCCACTCTGATAAATTTTGTGGGAAAAGGGAACAAAAGTCTGATTTTGATTTCCTCGCTCTTCGTTCCTCTTTTCAACTTCTGTTCCTCTTTTTCCGTCACTCCTTTTCATCTGCAATTTCAACCAGCTAAATTTAACACATAACATCGAGATTCAAAATTTCCTTTATTTTGAAATTACTTGGATAAAATGTCCAATATTTGGACTTTGTTTGTTTGTTTGTGTTTTTCCATCGCTTGGACTTTCGAAGCGGACGTCAGAGGCGAGAAGAGCGTCATGTAAAAAATGCCGTAAAAAATGAATTATCTTCAAAATCACTGCTGAAACTAAATCAAAACCAGAATTTTACATCTCTGTAAAAATCAAATCAAGATAAAGATGAGAAGTTGGAAAGTAAGTGAGAAAGTCAAAGAAAACGAGATATTTTCAACATGAGTTCGATCAAAATTGTCCAGGTCACCGAGTTTTTTGCATCGCTTTCGACCCGCCGTAAAAATGAGCCACAGTGTAAAATCATGACGACCCAAGGGACCAACAAGAAAATCGCTTGTTCAAAAATGATCAACTTCAAAAAAATCAAAAATCAACAGACACAAAATGCTCATTAAAATATGGACAAATCTCGCCACAAAAAGATGCACGTTTATTTTGGATTTACACTTTATTACACAGAGAATATTATTCTAGAATTTATACTTACACAATTTCAAACCAACATTAACAATTTTCATGAGCTTTGAGCTTAAAAGATTCTCAAGTTCAAAGTTCCGGAAATAATTTTTATCAGTGGATAAAAAAGAAAAGTTGCAAATTGGTGCTCAAATTTTAATTTACATTTATTGAAATTACTAATCCTGTGCTACCTTTATATTTTGTATTATTACTAACATTAAACTTAACAATATCTATTACTGTCATTTTTTATTGAAGTCGATAATTATGGTATTTTGTTATATTTTGATAATATTTTTAATTTTTAAAATTATTTTAAAAAACAAGAATTTTACAGTAAATTGAACTAATTTTTTACGTTTTCTGCTTTTTGTATAAGTTTTTGTCTTGTCATGTTTGTTCTGATTTCTGATGCTCCTGCAATCGGTGTCAATTGACAATTGACAACTAACAATTAACAGTTGAGAATTGATACTATTTTTCTCCCTTTTCTCTATGTCCTTTCAAATGAAGCCGCCAAGCATGAAACACGGTGCATGAAAAGTCACACTGTGGAACTGAGCAAGTGAACTTCCGCTTCTTCTGGTGAGATTTGAGATGATGTTTCAAGTGACAAATTGTCTTTCCTTCATAACCACAACCTTCTTCTTGACATTTTGCTAATTTTTCTTCTCCTGTGTGGGCAACTATCATGTGCTTTTGAACATTCCCTCGCTGTTTACTCCGGAAGTCGCAAAGCTCACACTTGTACTTCTTTTCATCATTATGAGTATCCAGATGAACTTGGAGTGTGCACCTGTGTCCAAATTTTTTATGGCAGATGCCACATTCATAATTCCGTTCTTTTGTGTGGACAACTTGATGGTTTCTCATGGCGGATTGTGAGCCCGTGATATATGAGCACCCCTCCCATTTACATTTGAATTCCAAAGGCCGCTCTTTTGTATGTTGGCGGCGCACATGACCCTCTAAATCAAACGCCCTTTTCCCGGCATAGTCAGGACAAAGGTTACATTTGAAAGGCCTTTCGTCCTTTGAAGAGCTGTGGTGGGTTTTTATGTGGGTGTTGAGATTGGGCCTCTGGGCTGCACTGAACCCACATCCGGGGTGTGGGCATTTGTAGGGGCGTTCATTGGTGTGAATGGCTCTGATGTGGATTGCCAATTTGCTGGTATCCCCACAAGCATAATCGCATCCAGAGTAGGTGCAATGGGCGAATTTTTCCCCAGTATGGGTGAACATGTGAGCACGCCGAGCACCCTGAGTTCTTCCTTTGTAATCACACAGTGGACAAGGGTAAAGGCGCTCATCTGAATGAAGACGCAGGTGAACCCGGAGTGCCGATGCTTGATTGCAGGCGTAGGAACAAGATTTAAAGGTGCATTTGAAATCCTTGGATTGGCTATGAGTGCGGAGGTGAGAATTTAAATGATCCTTGGATTTAGCCGCGTAGGCGCAAGAGGGCTCTGGGCATTTGAAGGCGCGAAGACCCGAATGGACCTTCATCACATGAACTCTCACATTTCCCATCTGCTTTGAACGGAATGAACATTGGTCACAACCAAAGGGCTTCACGTCATTATGTCCTTTCAAGTGTATACTGCCCAATAAAAAATATAAAATACACAAAAAAATTAAACAAACCTTTAAAAATCCTAAAAATTAAAACCTTTGAAATTTCATGATAATAATTTATTTTGTTTTACATATTTTTGTGCGAAATAAACGAATTTTTAATCAATTTTATGGAATTTGTTGGTACCTGAGAGAGTTTTTGTGTTTCATTGTGGCGGGACAGAGATGACAGGCAAATTGTCCACCTCTTTTTTCCCACCTTTTTGAAGGCGTTGTCGTTTTCATGATCGTCATTTTACCCAATGTTGAATTTGGATTTCGAGTTGGATTTTCACTAGGATTTTCTTTATTCTTTGAATTTCCTAAATTCTCCTCTTCTGAACTATTTTTAGAGTTATTTGGAGAATCCATTTCAGAATCAGAATCAGATCCAGAATCCATGCTCTCTCCTTCCTCGCCAATTGTAATCAACTCAATATTTTCTACGGTCTCTTCATCCTTTTGTTTGGCTTTGGTATGGGTTTTTTCATGTTGTCTCAAATGAGATAAAAATCCAAACTGTTTTTCACAACCGGAAAATTCACAATTGTAAACTGACGTTGTCGTCGTCGTTGACTTTGGTTTTGAGATTGAAGCTGAAGACGATTTTGATTTGGTTTTTTGTCCACTTGACATTTTCACTTGAGTTTTGAGTTATGAGACTTGAGACTTGAGATTTCTCACAATTGTACAATAAAAATTGTTTTAGTTACTTTTACTGTTAATTTTACTTGAGCGAAATGTCTTGTTGGTTGATTAAAAAGTTTATTACCGAGTGAATGTTTGTATTTCGCTTTGAAATTATGCTGTTTGATGTTTGATGCTTCAAGTTTTAAGTTGCAACGGAGACTGAACTGTATACTGTGAGCTGTGAATGGAGAATGATAGAAAATTTGATGGGGATTTGAAAATATTATGTAAATGTGATCCACCACAACCGACAACCGACAACCCCACTTTAATTATATTCAAGTGCGAGTGAAAAGAATGTAAATGTTGTACAATGTACAAGTTACAAGTACGTCGTACACTCAAGTTAACTCAAGTTAATCCATAACCCATAATCCTTCTTTGGCCGTTTTGTATTTTGAATTTAAAATGAGAACGCATGGAATAATACTCTTTCTTTTCCCTTTGATTCCAGCAGCTCTAAACTCTAAACTCTAAACTCTAAACTCTCAATACTCAACACTCAACACGGACAAAAAAACCATTCTGTTCACCGCTCTTGTTCATGAGAAAAAAGGCAACAGGGGACCTACAAAAATTAACATTCCTTTGGATGTTTTGACGAATCCCTTGACCCTTGACACTTAGTGCATTTTCTTTCGTTCGAACTGTGGTATGTGGAAATTTCCCAGTTAATGATGTACAATAAACGTCTTTGAAATCATCACAAAGGAAAAATCATAAATTATCCTGTATCATTCTTCTCTCGTACGTTCAATTTTACCAAGAGACATGTACTTTCTAATGGCTTCTCCACTCTCCACAAACTCAATTTGAAATTTGAACCGAGCTGAAATTCAAGTGAAGGAAATTAAAAGAGCCTTTCGAAAGGCACGATCGTGTGCATTATGTTTCATGTCATTCAGTATCAAAATATCAAATGCCAATTTCAATGTAATGTTTTTCTTTTCCTCGTATTTTAGTTGCCTGTTTCAAATTTCAAATGGAGCGGAAAATAGTACAATGGGAGAGTTTGTCGTAAAAATTGAAAGCTGTACAAAAGACAAAATTCAGTAATCGAGACTCCAGATTCAAGTCAACTAGTGTTATTTTAGAGTGTTGTGTTGTTTTTAAGATTCAGCCTGAGTGTTGAGGCCAAGAGATTATGTTTCATAGTTTGTGAAGGTCCTTTGCACTTTACACATCGACAAGACAATTGACAATTGACGATTGCCTTAGCGCAAGATAAAAATAACTCTACCTTTTCTTCTTTCTGTTTGTAGTTTGTATTTTGTACTCCTGTTTTCTCTACAATTTTTATTCCCACTCATTTGTAATGTTCCTTTTATTTCTTTTTTATTCTGCTCTTCCTACTGAAAGCTAAATAACAAGCACTGGAATTCCCAATTTCCAACCAAGTACAAAAAAACAAAACAAAAACATTAATAACTGTAAGCTGAAGACCTGTGAACTGTGAATTTTGCATTCAGAGTTGACTTGACGATGGCTGAGCAAACGGAAATGTCTGCTTTGGAGTCCTTGGACACTTTGACCGCACTAGATTTGAATTTTCCATCTACTAGCAAAAGCAATGTAAGTTTATTTTGTATATTATTGTTCAGTGATCAAAATGACGTCCACAGATAAGTTTTTGTCATGATTAATCTCAAAAAGATGTTAATCCTCAATCCTCAATGCTCAAGTTAAAAACATTGCATGATAAATACTTGAATAAAGTTTATAAAATATTCATAATTATAATTACACATTTTTCTTGTTATTGATTTGTGATTTTTATGAATTGTAACTTGCAGAATGATGGTGCAGAGGAAACTACCACTACGGAAACGGACAGCAGTAAAAACAATCCGCTTCTTATGGAAGATGTAAAATACTCTATTTATTATTTATACAACAGAACAATCAGTACCGGTTTTAGGGCTAAGCAACATGGCTAAAAGTCAAATAGCTAAAATGGATAAAATGGTTAGCAAAAATTCGGTTAAAATGGTTTAAACGGCTAAAAAGGTCGAAATGCATGTTTTTTATGGCACCATCTAGTGTACTTTGGCCATTTAAGCATTTGAACGATTTTGTCTAAAATGGTTAGCTAAATCATTTTAGCCGGCTTAAAGACCAACCCTGCTAAGCAACCGCTCCGAGCGCTGACGAGAGAGGGGCGCCAAAATTAAGAAAATGGGGCGCAAAAATTGAAAAAATGGAGCGCAAAAATTGAAAAAAGGAGCGCGAAATCGAGAAAGGGGTGCTGAATTCGAAAAAAGGGTGGGAATAAAGACAAAAGGGGCAAATAAACGAAAAAAGGGCAAACATCGTTGAAAACAGGTTGCAAAAATTTAGAAAACAGGTAAAAAATTTCAAAAAAGGGCGCAAAAATCCAAAAAGGGGGCGCAAAAATTACAAAAATCAGGGCGCCAACTTTTTTCGTCTCGGGTGCCATTTCGCTTGCTTAGGGCGCCAACTGATGTTGCTTAGGGCGCCTATATCCAAAGACCGGCCCTGAGAACAAGAAAACATAGAATTTTCAATAGCAAATAAAATTGAACACTTGGAATTAGATATAATAATGATTTTACCAACAATCATGTCGTTTTTTTCGTAGTACCTCTATTTGGTCCTGAAATACCTGGATGAAAAATCATTGAAATCATTAAAATCATGTCGTCTCGTCTCTAAACTTTGGAAAGAAGTAGCCTCAAAACTGTTGTTCCCTCATAATTTTGTTCGAGTTCCCTCTGGATTTTACAAGTATTTTGATTCTCTACCAAAACCGGATAAAATTGCGGAGCTGAAGAAAATGAAACGACATTTTTCTGGATTTCCTTTCCTTCCCTTTGTCAAGATCATTGAGGCTCGAGATATTGATACATTTCAACAATGTGGTGTTTTGAGTGGCACGGTCAAGGTCATCAAAATCACTCCAGGATTCTGCCCCCCTGAAAATTATGTAACTAATTTTATTAGATTATGGGAATCCTGTCAAAACGTCCAAGTGTTTGATACTGCGAATGGAGAAGGATCAATAAATCTGGATTTGGAAGTGAATTCGGATTTATTTCAAATTCTAAATATTGATGTGGCAAAATTGTCATTTGGACCACTTTTGCTCAATTTTTGTCTTACTTTAGAAGAATTAGGAAAAGTGAGAGACTCACTCACCATCACGGAGCTATTTCTAAATGTATCGAGTGGTAAGGCAGCCAAGCTCAAAAAGTTTGCACATTCCCACATCCGCGTAAATAGCTTGAATCTCGTTGTGACTGAAATACAACAAGAGTTCGCCAGCATCATTGAATCCACCAATAAAATCCTGGAGGCCAATCAAAATAATTTGACAAAATTTGCCCTAATTTTGACGAATCAATCCTTTTTGAGTTCTCTCAATTTTCCTGTTCTCCCTCAGCTTCAGGGTTTATTTATTAGCGACTTAACAATTATTGGCCGTCCCGCTCCTTCTTTTTTTCATCCCAGTTTCAAGTTTGACGAGAAGATGCCGCAGTTGAAAACCATGTGGTTGAATTTTAGCCTACTGTCCGAATACTTTGCAGAAAATCGGGATATTATTCATCAACTTTTTCCTTCCGCTGGAACTGCTTCGAACGTTAAGAGTTTGTGGTTTGGAAATCAAAGTGGAAAACTACTATCCAAAAAATATGATATGGACAAACTTTTCCGGATTTTCAACCATTTGGAAGAACTCTTGACTTTGGATGAATGCAATATCAATTGTGTGTCCAGCTTTTGTCCAGGGTTGAAGAAGCTCAAGTTATTCAGCGTTTCTACGAATTCCTCATCCACATGTATTCGGCTACTCGCTCAATTCACTGGATTAAATGAGGATGATGCTCAAATCCTTTGGGATGCTCCGGATAGCAATCAAATTCGGCCAAATGTTCAGCTGGTCCCAGTAAATTCGTCAATTGTCAATCTTCAAAGTGAGTCAACTCGTTCTTTTTACAATTCCTTAGTTTCATATTACAGCATTCGTCAATCATGATGACGATTATTATTTTTCAAATAAAAATAAATATTATTATTGACCTTTGGACTTTTGACCTCTTGATTTCTATGTATTTTTTGTTTTGTGTAGACTTGGAGGAATTGACCATCTGCCGAACGAAAAATCAGTTCAACGGGGAAAATGAAAAAAAACTTTTGGCTCTAGCTCAAACATTTGTCTTTGACCAGATGCCAAAACTCAAGAAGATAACAATTCAATAGACATTTTTTGAAAACAATTTTTCATTTTGCTCTCTCAAGTATCAAGTCTCAAGTCTTAAATGAAATACATAAAAATTTATTCACTACTACTTTTTTCTTCTTCTATTATTATGCTTGTTTAATTATTTATGGATTTTCAATCTTAATTCAAAATACAGCTCTCATTGAGCAATTTATCATTAATGATTATTATCAAATTATCAAACAATATACAAAAATTGTACTTGTAAAAATTAAGAATAATAAAGTAAATAAACTTATCTACTTTTTTCAAAAAATTGTCCGCTAGATGGCGCGCCACTGTCGAGTTTCAAAATTTTCCCACTAGGTGGCCCTAACTCGTCAACGCAAAGCCCGCTCAATCTGTTCACAGACAGTCGGACACGACGATTTCAATATTCAATATTCAGCTTCGCTTCATAATAAATGCTGAATTTATGTTTACAATTCAATTTTCATAATAAAATTTCAGCATCTTGAAATTTTAGTTCTTCATTTGCAGAATGTCATAACAATGTACGATTAAACAGCCGTAGGGCAAGATGAGAAAATTTGACATGCACAATATGTTCAAAGGTGAAAAATAAGACTGTCACAAAAAGGATTTGAAATTGATTCGAGTTTCTTTCTGCTGGTCGTCATCATCAAACTCTGGATTCTGGATATTTAGTCATTTTGTGTTTTTGTAAGCTTTGTTTTGTAGTTGCAGTATAAGAACAGCCGGAAACGGAGAAGGGACATTTGAAAGGTCGTATTTGTTCGTGAACACTTTTAACGTGCTGATTTAAATTACCTGATGCTTTTGTTTGGAAAGAACACCACTGGATTTTGCATTTGTACGGCGTTTCCTTGGTGTGAATCCGCATGTGCACCGTCAAATCACTCGACTGATGACTCGAGTAGTGGCAGATTCTGCCTTTGAACTTTTTTTTTGAATCTGGAAGGTGAATTTTCAGGTGAGATTTTAGACATTTTTTGCTGCTGGTTTTATGCTCGCAATTTGGATGAGGACAGGCCAACGTCTTTTCATTGTGCGTTTCAAGATGCATGTTCAAATGATGTTTGGTTTTGGCCGCGTGTGAGCATCCGTCTTGTGGACATTTAAAATTTCGCTCTTCCGAATGAGTAGTGGTCATGTGATCATTGAGATGACTTTTCGTCTTTGTTTTGTACGGGCACAACTCGCATTTGACTGGCTTTTTTGGGTTCTCCTCGTGAGTTGTCATGTGCTGAGCCAGATCATGTTTTCGCCCGGTTTTGTACAGACAATTTGAAATGGGACACTGAAATCTTTTGTCTCCGAGATGTACTACTTTGTGATGTGCTGTCATGTTTTCCTTGGCCGAAGCTGAGAAATTGCACCTAGATTCCGCTTCAGGACATTTGAACGGTTTCTCTCCGAGGTGATAGCGAATGTGACGTTGTAGGGCACGTTTTTCAACAGCTTAGTAGTCACACAAGTTACAACTGTAAGGCCGTTCGCCCGTGTGAATTCGCCGGTGGATTTCAAGATGAGACGGCGAGGGAAAAATGTTTTCACAGTATTCACAAATCGAGGGGGATCTGCGGAATGTTGCTCTGACGACGGTTGTAAACTTTGATAAGTTGCTTCTTCCCATAGTTATACTATTGAAAGGAGCAACATATCAAAGTTTACAAACGTCGACAGAGCAACCTTTCGCAGATCCCACTCGATATAAGGCATAAAATAATTTTAAAATGAACCACATTTGTTATTTTTACCTCTGTCTCATTCGCAATGCTAAAGGTTGAATTTTGTTCTGTTTGGGATAAGTCGTTTTGGTAGTTTCACTTTCACTCCTCTTTTCTTTTTACTGCTGGAAACTGCCTTTGAGCTCTTGTTTTCAGAACCAGATTTATTTTGTGATGGACCTTGAGCTTCTCGCTGTGACTGAGGACGGCTTCTTTTTAAAACTGATTTCTGCAAAAATTACCATTTTTACAATTGTTTTTACTATATGACACAAGACACACGGGACAATAAGAAAAAACATGTAGCTTTTTTTATAAAATAGCGAAACTGAGGTTTTTGTTTGTTATCACTTGCATCATACCAAATCATCAGACAAATTTGACTCAGATTCAATATCAGAATTAAGTGTAGCACCCAAATCACTTACACTACACTCCAACCTGAACGTAAACAATGATAACATACAAAACACAAATGCAAACAAAACATGAGCTTGAAATTTGAGATTAAATTTTGTGACAAGAATAAAATCGTAAAATTATTCGAGTTGATCTGATCAAGAATCATCAGTTGAAAATTGAGAGGGCGTGAAAACTTACATATTCTCTTGTGTACTCGACGTTCACGGGACAACGTCAATATCCGAATCCCCTCTAGTGTAGATAACATGGCTATTATTTTGAAGGCCAGAAAGTAGAGAAGAGACTTGAAAAGAAGACAAAGTTGAACTTGTAGGAGTTGACAAGCATGAGGATTCTGAACAATGTGTGACTTGTGGATCAACTTTGGACAAGATAAAACGAGAATGAACAAGTTCAGGTCAACTCTTCATACACATCCTTCGCTGTCCAAAGTAAACACTCCAAAATTAATCACTCCAGCCCCAACAGCAACAACAACAAAAGACAGAGAAAGTGGTAGTGAAAGTGGCGGCTGATTTTGACAAGAAAATGGCTCAATTAAATCAAGTTATCGAGCAACTGAAAACAGAAAATCAGCACCTAAATTCCACTGTAACTGTTCAACGGGATGAAATCACTCAAATAAATCATCAACTCAACCAACAACAAGAGCAAATTGAAGAGTTGAAAAACAAATTAAAACGGTATCAAGAAAATCAACAGACTGTTGAAAATTCAAATCCAGGTTCAAAGGAAATCGGATTGGGAGATTTTAGCCCTGAGGTAATTTGTTTAGATTTTAGAGGACGCGCTCTTTTCAACTTGTTTCATTTAAACACATATTTTGTATTGATTTACTTGAAAAGCTTGCGTCAACTTTGTTGACTCTTTTGTGTTTGTTTTGAAGGTTGTCTCTCGTATTTTTTCTTACTTGGACATGAAATCTCTGAAAGAGTCCAGACTCGTCTGTCGGCAGTGGAGAAATGAGGCTGGAAAAATCCTACTCCGTAATTTTTATCTGGTCTGTGATGAAACAGAGCGATGTGAAAAGGCACTGAAAAATTGGATTGAAAATTCCCAATCAAAACCAACATCAAAATCAACATCAACGGCGCCAACTGCAGCAGTTCAAAAACTCTGGTTCCGCGATGAAAAATTGGCTCTTGAGCTCTTGACAAAATTCCCAAAATTAAAAGATTCCGTCCGAGAATTATCATTTTCAAATGCGCGGCCAGCAACTAAAAATCTCTATGAAATTCTCAAACGCCTTCCAAATCTCAAAGTGGTTGAAACAGGAAAATTGGATTTAATTCCCAGAAAAAATTTGCGCAGTCAGCGGCATTTTGCCTGGCTCATGAGAAAACTGGAGACGCTGGAGAAACTAAAACTGGATTTTCCTATGGAAAAAGAAACTGCGAGAAATTTCCTTCCAAATTATCATCGGCGGTTTGCACGGGTCAAAAGCCTCGAGTTTCACGCTGCCGGCAGGAGTTTCATGAGTAATTTTTTGCGTCATAGTGCGGGTCGGAGTTTGACAGTCACTCGCTTCACGTTGGACCTGCGTAAACCGTACAATGTCAAATTGACACGCAGTTTCCTCGAGATAATTTCACCGAGTCTTCAGCACCTCAAGTTGATTGTGGGCAAAGGCGCTTTCGGTTCTTCGTCTTTGTCAGGATCTGAATTTTATCCTCCGCCCTGGAACGACGACTGGATGATTCCAATCGGATTGACTCGAGCTGAAACGCTGGAAATTGGTTTTCTTCCCCAAGAAATTACAGCCACTCTTGACGAATTCATGCTGAAAAGTCTCCTCGTCGCTTTGAGACTCCCGCGACTAAAAAAATTGGCTGTTGGTTTCATTCCAGAGAAATTGCAACAAATTATTCACCAGTGGAACTCTCACGAGTCTTCGAATGGAAACGGACGGAAATTGTCAAGTGAATCTCTGGAAGATCTGGAAATACTGGAGCCATTTTCAAAGTCATCAAAATGTAAAATTCCTGGAAATCCGTGGCCCCGATTAAAATCCCTGAAATGTTCATAGATAAATCCAGCGGCATTTGACGCCTCCATTTTGAGTCGACTGGGAAATTTGGAGCGACTCCAAGTGGATTTTGCACTGACCTTGAACGGGAACTGGAACTGGAATCCACATGAAAAGACGCAAGTTCAAAGAAATTTCTTGTCTGATCGAAACTCATCCCAATTTCAACTCAGAGACTTAAAACGTGACTGTTTTCCTGATTTTCCATGTCTTTAGTAAAATACTACAAATAAAATGCATCGTGTGTGGTCTCTTTTGTTGTTGTTTTGTTTTGTCTAATAATTCTTGTTTTTTTTTAGATTTGAAGAATTTCTGCCTCAAAGTTCCGTGGAATAATCGCGGTTTCCAGCCTTTTACAGACGGTTTAGTTGAAGAGGAGTTGAAATTCATGACGAGTCTTCAACTGGTTCGGTTTCATCGTGTTGTCGTGAGTTAAAACTTGTACATAACGAACACTACGTTTAAACTCAAGTGACCCATAGATTAAATAGGAACTGTTAATTACAGTTGAAATTTCCAAATTCATGACTAGCGGAATTTTATTTTGTTTTGTAGATCCGCGCCGAAACTTTGAACTCTTTGAAATCCGCTTTGGAACCAAATGTACCAATTATTTTCACCGACTGACAACTTACAAAACTGACAACTCAAAACTTAAGCCTCAATTCAGATGAAAAATGTATTGGCATGGATAAGAAATGTAAAACGATTGAAACCTAATAAAAATTTTCCTTTTTAATTTTTTTCGTACTCCGACGCCGTTCCTAATTTTTTGGACGTTGGTTCAATGACCATCATCAAGATTTAGTAGCTTGGTGTTCG
>JAQGBH010004849.1:0-15676 GCA_034698265.1 Sminthurinus aureus
AAAGTTGGCCGTTCACTCGGCTTTGCATTCCAGCATTTCAGCATGATTTTGTATCTAAAAGTAAAAGTACAAAAAAAATGAAGAGAAAGGAAAAGTCGAAACTACAAACTGCACAGACCAAATTAGAATTTAGAATAGCTATAAAAAGAGTCCAAAAGTAAACGTTTTTTTCTATTTACATTGAAGTTGATGCATGTTCCGGTTTTTCCATTATTTCACCGTCCAAAAGTCTTTTTCAACTTGTGAAATTCCACTCGGAATTTGGATACGGTTAACAACCGAGAGTGAAAATTTCCCACAAAGTGATTCCAAAAATCCAAACGTCCGACTGAATTGAGAATTCGAGATCTCGCAGCGACTCGATTGACAACCGTTTCAAAGGCAATGGACACTGAAATTTCGAGGGACAAGAAATTCACATGGTTTTGGTCAGAGTAAATCAGAATCAGAACGGATGAAATAATTTGTCATATTTTTGTAATATTTGAATGAGGATTTTGATAATCACTCGTGATTTTTGGACGTAGACTTTTTACCTGTCACTCGCCCTGTTTCGAGCATCACTTTGTTTCTCCATTTGAGGTTCAAAGTTGTCCCGATTCTTGCGATTTATGAAAAATCAAAGTCCAATTTCAGTTACTCAAAGGTTTAAAACTGGGGAAACATTAGTGCCAAGATAAAAACTGAGGTGCAAATGAACTGAGAAAATTATGTTGAAAACCCAAATGAAAACTGTGTGAACTTAGTTGAGCAGAATTAGCGTGATTTCTTTTGCTTTGGATTTTGGCACAAAAACAAAGAAAGACAAACGGGCAAAACCTTTGACGTTTTTACATACAGATGTTTAAAATGTAAGTCGAGAAATCTCAGAAAATGGAAACAAGAAATTGGCCCCATGCCAAAAATATCCAAAGGATTTTGTGTTTTTCTTTAGTTACCGAATCCGATAGCAACCGCTTTTGTTGCCAAGTAACCAATGTCTGTGTTTTCCAAGTGCTTGAATAGCCAACAACGTCCTCTCTCTTATCAAACTGTAATGTTTTGGAACTCCAGACTTCAGAGTTGAAACCACATACTTTGAACTAGGAGCAGGTGTTTGTCTTAATACAGTCAATGTAATCCGCCACTCCCTTGTCAACGCAAATCTCTGGCTAAATTGCCTGGCTCTAGTTTCAAATTAAAAATGACGTCTCAAAGTCCGTAAAGGTTGCTCCTGTCCATTTCCATTTAACATTTAACAATAGATTTAAACAGAGAACGCAGATTTGAATCAGTATTTGCTATAGTCAAGATAGTGGTGTATCGATTGGTTTTATTATTATTAAACGTGTGGGTTTTAGCTAGAGGTCCAAACAGCAACAAATAAAAGGAGAAAAATATGTACAAGCAGCATTCTGTACTTGTAATGGGAATGTGTGTGGTGTATGTTTATGCAGTGTAAATGGTAAAACCTAAGTACATGGTCGGGTAAATGGAAGGGAACGTGAATTATGAACTAGGGTCGAATGAAGCCCACAGAAATTCCATAACCAAAAGAGAGAACGAGTGAATATTAGGAAAGAGATTGGAAAGAATTGAAGGCTGAAAATAGTGAAGAATCACAAAGGAATGGAATGGAAAATTTAACTTTTAAAATAAAATAGACACGGCGAATGTACGAGACAGAAAGCTCCTCTCTGTAACCGCGCGCGGCACTCGAAATGGAATCTTTTTGTCTCGTACATTCGCCGTGTAGAAAAGTTGAGAAACAAACTTCTCGCAGTTTCCAGCAGCATGTCCTGTTTTCCTTCCCTCGTCTCGCTAACAGAAAACAGCGGAGAGTGCTCTCAACTTGTGCTTTTAAATTACTCGTCCAAAATACACAATCCAGAGAAACGACTGCAACATTGCATTTAGTATGAGTAAAGTTACCGATGCCATCCAAAAGACGGTTCGCGAACGGGAAAAGCAGAGTAAAATTATTTAATTTCCATCAAACATCAGACAGTAGAGCGTCAGCGCAACAATCACATGTTTTTTCATATACAAACACCAAACAACGACCGGCGCATTGTGCTGATTTTTTGGAATAAAAACAGCAAAATCAAATAAATCCAATTTCTACTCTAGTTTTGTTTTTATGGGGCGCTCAAATGTGTTCACTAAAATTTGTTATAAATTTCCGATGTGGATTTGGATTTGTGTTCTTTTCACTCGGCCTGTAATGTTTGTAATGTTTTGGGTTTGGAACTGCAAACTTGAAAGTAATATGCAATAATGTTTTATTTAAATCATAAGAATGTATACCACATACCAGGATTTAAATTAGCCTGCGAACTGTACATAGTGGACGTGGGAGGCAACAGTTGGCCAGTACTTTAAACGTTTTAAACCTTCCACTGATTCAATCCACTTTTACTCACTCCTTAATCATTAAAATTAATTCGAAAATTCGACCATTTCGTCAAAACATATTTGCGGGAAACTGGTCTAACTTTTTTTCTGCAGTTGATCGACGACAAAGTTGGCCTTTTGTTGTTAGTTTGACATCCATCGCATCCTCAACGTTCTCAATTATTTGAGAAAATTCCATTTAAGATCTTGTGCTGTCAGAATTTGAACCTTGGTCTGCTTTTTTCCCTTAAAGAATATCTGAATTCTGCTCATAATGTTCTGCTTGGACGTAAAATTGATCACGTTTTCCCGGACAAAAACAGTTGCAGGTAGAAGGAGAAAGAAGAGCCACATGAAAAAGACGAGATGAATGTCGGAATCTTGAAAGGAAAGTGGTTTGAATTCTGGCAGAGAATCGTCAATGAATTCTGTTGAATTCCTCCAAATTTGTTTTTCCTTGTGAAATTGGATCTGTTCCCATTTTTCCCACCACCAGAAAATTCCAGAACGTAGCAGAATGTCCACTTTTTCCAGAATAAAATCTGGATCATATTCCGAGTAACGGAAGGTCATCATGAGTCCCCTTTCTTCTTTAGCTGCTTCATCGTGCTCCGACTCGCGTCCATTGTGAACGAATTTCATGCCGAGTTTTGCATGTGCTTTCATCTGCTGTTTAAACTGGTTCCAGTAAAATGGAAAATCCTGGGCCTTTGTCATAAAAACGGTTTTGGTATTTACAAGTTTACTCGTGATCAGATGTGGGATTTCTTTGGTGCATGTCACGTTTTGTAGTGAGGAAATGAGTATAAGTCGATAATACAGTTGGCAGGGCTGTAAATTCTGACAACCAGAAGTTTCAAACGGAAGCTGCATCTTTTGGCGGGAACAGAGTGATGCGCAGTCACCGTGCAATCTTAAAAACCTGAAATTTGAGTACATCAAATGTGTTGGCTTCTTGTCTAAAAAATTCACGGTGCAATTCACAATCGTGTTAAAACTGTAACTCTGATGTGTAATATCGGAAGAGCATTCCCAGTCCATTTGCGTGTAGTAGACGAAGAAAGTGCCATCTTTGAGGAAATCGGTCGAGCTGTTCCACTTGGGATCACTTGTGAATGGAAAATTCAGCGTGTAGCTACTTTTGATGATCCCGCGAAATCCATTCGTCAAAATCAAGCCCATCATCAACCAAACAACCAAAATCAGACGGACCGCTCTCTTCAAAGAATTTTTGATAAAGTTTTGGTGGATCTGGTGGATTTTTTGGTGAAATCCCGGAGGAATTTCTTGATCCTCTTGTTCCAGCAAAATCCGAAGGATCCACAAACAGAGTTCGGACAGTATCTTCCAGATGATCATGATTTTTGAAGAAGATTCCTTTTGATCTCTGATCAAACCCAGAGCCAGTATCAGCAAAGTTATGACAGTGCTCACCATGGAAACGAAAAGAAGGGTCCAAACCTCGGTTTGAAAGGGCTGAGTGAAGAACTCAATTCCGCTTCTCATTTGATAGACGCTGTCACTTGTGACAAATTTGTAGTTTTGGCTTCCGGTCCCAATCCAAAAATTATGGTTGTAGTAGAATATTTGAGTTTGAATTTGGTTGGTGAGAATTCGAAATTCAAATGCATTAGAAACCCAGAGTCTAGATTCGTCTAGGAACAAGCTGCGGTTCACAACTGAGCTCAAGTACAGTTTTAGAGCCGTTGTTAAATTGACCGAGGACTTTGGATCGGGATCCGCTGGAGTTTTGAATCTACTTCGCATTGATAAATATTTAGACTCGGGTGCTTTTCCTAAAAATTTATTCTTGTTGTTGTTGTTTGAGATGAGGTTGGAGAAACATGATGTTGTTTTACGAGTGTTTTTGGGACAAGGCAATTCTTGAATTTCCTTTTCTTTGGCACAGATGACACGGTCAGCCAACCACAACTTGGAAATTTCCATTTCAGCTCCATTTTCTCCTTTTGCCATGTAGAGGATTGAAACGGGAAGGATTTCACGACGGGAAAGTTCCGAGTGCAAGATGGCTGAAATAATTCGAGTAAAATTCGGTCCAACTTGAGTCTTGTCTTGATTTTGATTTTGATTTTGATTTTGATGGCGTACAGCAGAATTTGGTGTTGGTTCCTCCAAAAATTCCAAGACAACTGTTGTAAATTTTGCTGTTGGACTTGTAAAAAAACGCCAATCACAAAATTGGTTTTTAATCCAAGTGTTGCAAAATACGCCATCCGCATTGTATGTATCAAAAAAACTGAGGAGTTCAGTCCCCCGCCGCAAACTCCCGCCAGTATCAAGCACCGCCGATGCTCTCAACGACCAGTAAAATATGTGGACAAAGCAGAAAGTGGTTTTGGTTTGAGCTAACAAAGGGAGTCCGTCACTGAAATACTTTTGCTCGTACCATTTTTGGTGGTTTAGTTTCAACAGAACCGGAACTAAGAAATCTTGCCGATTTCCAATTGTGCCGATTTGAGCTGGCAGCTGATTTTCCGTTTGGTAATTCCAATCATCCGTAATGTGTCCATAACCGAGGTTAATCCAGCATCCAGCTTTCACCACCTCATCCACAATCGAAAGCACATCAACATTTCTCAGAATCCTTGGTTCTACTGGCGACAAAAGACCAACTCCAACTCGGATTTTCGATCCATCTTTCAATTCCTCACCAGAAGCCAACCGCGTTTTCACCTCCAACATTAACATTAGCAAAATTTTACATCTCAGAGAACAGCAGGAAACTTGAAACTTGGCCATTTTACCACTGAAAATGCATGCAAATGTCCACCTCACTTTTGAATTTAGAATTTGGACTTTTGACTTTGTGCTTACGTGTCTTTTTCAACTTTGAGTCACTGGATTTGGATTTTGTATCTCCTTTTTGTGACCAATGAAATAAATTTTATTAGGGAAATTCCCGAGTCTTGACTCTCGAGTCGTAGAAATTCTGTTCGGTTTTCAATTTCCTTCAGACTCGAGACTCGCGACATGCAATCGAAAATTAAAGTAGAAAGGCAAGTCACGAACGTGGAATCTTCTCCGAAAAAACGGGTCGAGAGACCAAAGACGAAATACATTTAACGCTAAAAGAACGGAGCGTGATATGAAAATACAAGGTAGGCTCTAAATTCTAAATACCTACTTTGTTCCTTCTTTAAACACGGCACATGATCAATTTATCAACGTACAATTTCCTTTTACTTGCCATGCAATGAGTTTAAAAGAGAGTTGTTAGACTTGTCCAGTGTCCAGTGCTCAGAACTTGACATTTGACATTGGGCATTTGACATTTTAAGTGAAATATATTCGAGTTTTGCTTTGGCTAATCTTGACCAGAAAATGACAATTTTGAAAAGTAGATCAAGACTACAGTCACCCTGACGTCAAAACCAGTTTTCATTTTTTGTTATCCCAGCACGATTCAATTGTCAATGGTCGATCGGATCCCGTAACATCTATTCACATCTCCACGCAGATAAGCTGTACTCGAAACTCCAAATGTTTTTTTTCGCCCTTCATTTTTCTGCCGCGTTCTTCTTTCTACACAGAAAAAGTAGTTGTGGATTGTACGGAAATTAGCATGATAATTTAGAGGAATTGAAATTAAGTCGTTTTATTATTTTAATATCCAACTGATGTACTGTCCATTGTTTTAGAAAAATCCTCTAATGGCGGTTTATGTAGCGTATGTCGGGTTTTAGCAGTCTACCAATTTCTAATCATGATCACAATTACATAGTGTTTTACTTGTAGATTCCAAATATATGATCATTTTTAGTGTGACATGACTCGTAAAATTACAGCATGCCAAATTAGTTGAGGCCCAACAATTGAGTTCAGAGTTTTGAGGAACTTTCTAAAACGATGGACAATTAGATGGTCAATTAAATACTTGAGTGAGTTGTGAGTTGAGATTTTGATATTTTTATTTATGCACGTTTTTATTTCATTCGAGTGTGTAAACTTGTGGATTTTCTTCCACTTCTTAGTGAATTCTCATTTGTCTCGATTGATTATTTTCACGTGGAAATTTACTTGTACATTCTACGGGCATAGAGCGCAAAAGTTTGCTCGTGTCCATTTCCATTTAACATTTAATAATAGGTTTAAACAGAGAACGCAGATTTGAATCACTATTTGCTATAACGCGACGTTATTGTATTTGTACAAACAAAAAAAGTACAACCACTTTATTACTTAAATTATTATTATAATATTAATTCATATTATTATCATCTAGGATATTTATTGAACCCCGTTGTTCGACAAACTACTTGAATAAAATAAATAAAATATAGTCAAGATAGTGGTGTATGGATCGATTGGTTTTATTATTATTTAGTGTGTGGGTTTTAGCTAGAGGTCCAAACAGCAACAAATAAAAGGAGAAAACTGTGCACCGGCAACATTCTGTACGTGTAATGGGAATGTGTGTGGTGTATGTTTATGCAGTGTAAATGGTAAAGCCTAAATAAATGGTCCTGTAAATGGAAGGGAGCGTGAATTAGAGTTTAGAGTTTGGAGTCGAATGCAGCCCAAAGAAAATTCCATAACCAAAACAGAACGAGTGAATATTGGGAAGGAGATTGGAAAGAATTGAAGGCTCAAGAATGGTGAAGAATCATAAAGGAATGGAACGGCAAGTTTAAGTTTTAAAAGAAACTAGACACGGAGAATGTACGAGGCAAAACGCTCCTCTCGGGAACCGCGCGCGGGACTCGAAATGGACTCTTTTTGCGTCGTACATTCGCCGTGTGGAAAAAGTTGAGAAACAAACCTCTCGCAGTTTCCAGCAGCATGTCCCAATTCCTTTCTCTCGTCTCGCTAATAGTCAACAGCAGAGAGCGCTCTCAACTTGTGCTTTTAAATTACTCGTCCAAAATACACAATCCACAATCCAGAGAACCGACTGCTACATTGCATTTTGTATGAGTAAATTTACCGATGCCATCCAAAAGACGTTTTACGACAAGGGAAAAACACAGTAAAATTACTTAGTTTCCATCAGACATCAGACCGCAGAGCGTCAGTGCACCAATCACATGTTTTTTCATATGCAAACTACAAACAGCTACCGTCACATTGTGCTGATTTTTTGGTATAAAAAAAGCAAAATCAAATAAATCCAATTTCTACTCTAGTTTTGTTTTTATGGATACACTTTCTTGTGTACCATGACATGATACACAAGAAAGTAGTCAATACTCAAAGCTCAATACACCAAGAAAAAATTGGTACATACGAAATAGGATATTTTAAGAACGAGTGGAAAACTGAACGGATGTTTGTTACATGCATCATCCGGCACAAGATAAAATTTGAACTCACAATCCAAAAAATAGCATGTAAATTGCAAACGCACAATATAAAAGACACAAGACGCAAGATGACTTACTTTTGAATGTTCATTGGAAAAGTGTGGCGAATATTATTTACAATTACAATAAATTCAAACTGTCAGCTTCTAGGAGCCAAAATTTGTCAAAGTCAAACACTTGAAGCTGATTCTCGATTCTTGTTGACATTTTGATTCCACTTTTAAACCCTTGAGATTCCAAATTTCAAATTCCAGATGAAGGTCAGAAAATTCTGGAGCGAGCCCATTTTCCTCGTGGTTGCCATGGTGTTTGCAATAACAATAGCGATGGGAAGGGCTCAGACGACGGTGGAAGTCGGCGCAGATGAATATCTGGACAAAATTTCAAATCCAACCGCCTTGCCGAAAGAAAACCTTGCCGCTAATGATGATGAAACGCGAGAAAATTTGAGCATTGAATCGGCAACTGCGACAAACTCGGAAGATCTTGCTTCTGAGCGAGAGAAGGTGAATCCAAGTCATAATTTGTCCATGTTCTATGAGAAAAATCAAATTAGGCGTTGGGATTCTTCGAATTCTATCAAGTGCTATGAGGAAAATGTCACGTCTCTTGAAGCCATTCCCTGTGTTTCCGTTGAAGCTTGCAAGAAGAAAAAAGAATGCCTTTTTGACCGGAGCGTGAGTCCTGTGATTTTTTATCCGTTTCTTTTGACACCAATTTTAACCCAAAATGTAATGCATTTGAGCCCAATGTTTTTCTTGTTGTGTTTGGAGTTTGGAGCAAGATTACTACAAATAATGATTAACGTTTTTTCTCTATTTCATCCAGAAATGCAGTTCCTGGTGGATCTTACAAGTTGGATATGAGTGCGATGAAAAATCGCGGGCATCTCCATCCACACCCAATTCCTGTTTCAAAGTTTTCCTGGATACCAACGACGGAGAAGTTGGAATTGTTCAGTGCACTTCTGAAGTGGGCGGGGTTAATGTGACCACTTTTGACCATTTTAAAATCAGTTACGATAATCCAGGTATTTTTTTAGAAAACAAAGCTAACCATTGACTTTGTGGTTTTTTGCACATGTGTATTTATTCTGATTCGCCTCCTCCTTTTGTCGTCGACAGGCTATTTGTTATCTTCCATCAAAAATGTGACGAGTGGCCGCATCAAGCTGAGACTCTACGTTTCCAGTCTCACTCAAGATTTAAATAATAAAACTGCCTTTGGGCCGGACCATTTGACCTTGTATGTGGACGAAGAGGTCACTTTGCAGTGTGAGCTTCCCGAACTAGTCTTCCATGACGAGGGGGTCTTCTTCCGGTTTTATCGGAAGGACGGGTCAACTGTCAAATTAGGTGAGGTCAGAGGTCAAAGGTCAAACTTTTAAAACATGTCAAGTGTCCATTGTACTGATATTGGGTATAAAACTTTAGATAATATTATACTAATAATGTATTTTGAATTTTTTTATCATGTGGTCCATTTTTCATTCAGTGGAGGGAATGAACTCAACCGAAGCTCCAATTTACGTTCGAACATTTTTACGAACTGAGCTCATGGGTTTTCGAGTTCCTGCTGACGTTGTTGCATTTTCCTGCGTGGCTCAAAGGTCAAACTCCAGGGGTCGATGGCTGGAAAATCGGATCAACGTCACTGTTCGAGGTGACATTTTTTCTTTTGACCTTTGACCTTTTGAACTTTTGAATTCTGACAGTTTGAAATGGTCTATAAGTTTTGTTACTGCTAACAATAAACGTAATGTAATTTTTCCAGACCTTCCTTCACAAGTGATGGTCAAAAGGAGCGAGTTGACTAATATGACTGTAAATTTGACCTCGGGGTCAAAGGTCAACTTGCATTGTGAGCTGATTGGACCAACAGAGCTAAAAACAAGAATAAATGATCACTTGGCGGTAAATTCAAAATTCAAATTTCAAATTTGAAAGAAAATTCAACTGATTTTATAAGTATATTTTATTTCAAATTTAGAAAATGTACAATTTTTATTACACAAGTCACAACGAGACACCATCAAACTTGGCTATAGAGTTTCTTCGGTTTCGCCAAGTTGCGGGAGATAATTTCATGTGCAAAGAATTGGACAAACAATATTCACCTCCAGAATTATTCAAGTGGGGAACTAAACCCAAAAAACGACACGGACAAACACAGCTTTCAAATGATTTCATATTTTATTTCGGTGGGCCTCAAATTTCAAATCTCAAAGTTATAATTTCAACAAGCACCAATTCAAACAGAAAGAAAATAAATTAAATATTAAATGTACTCAGATTTCAAAACCGTGATTTCTCCCCTCATTTTTTCTATTATTTTCAGCCCCGTCCGCGCCCAAAATTTACAAGTCAAACTCTTCAATGCACATGATTTATCACGAGGACCGCACCGAAAACCAAATTCTCTTATGCACGTACGACGGCGAGCCGAAACCAGAAATCACATGGATGAAAAATTCTCTTGTAAACAAATAAAAATCTAATTTTTAGTTTTAATTTTTTATCGTCAAGCAAATTGTACAATTTTGAAACATGTAGTTTTTGTATTTTTCCAAGAAAATATACTTTGGAGATCCAATGCCTAGAGGCTACACTTATACATATCCCCTACCAGGATACGAGACGACGTCGATTGAGCGTGTTAAACTCAATTGCCCAATTAGACCTTCGGATTTTGTGGGTGATGAAAATGGTGGAGCATATGTGAATTTGTCATGTGTCGCTGAAAATTACTGGGGGTCGGATCGATTCGACTTTATTTTCACTTGGACCGACGTACTTCCACTTGACGCTGTAGCCGCAAACGCAAAGTCACAAGCACAACCAAATCAAAATCAAAACTGATCAAAACTGCATCAAAAAACGGTAATATTTTTCACCATTTTCATTGTCCATGATTTTATTTTGATTTTAGTTTTATTCGTCCTGTGAAAAAAAATTAGAGTGCGACTTCCGACTCGTCCGGATGCGGATGCGAATGTGGGGCTGTTTTTGTGGGGAATGAAAAAATTTTGAGATTTCAAAATCAAAGTTTAAATGATTCGGATGCTTCCATTTGCAAAATGTTAATCAACAACCAAGGACAATTGAATCACCATTAAATATTTCCATTTAATCATAAATGATGAACTTGACTTATTTGTAACTTTTCAATTGCGACAAGAAACGAGTTATAGTTGTAAATGCCGGAAAATCAAAATCAAAATATGCACTAAACTACATGAGTTTTTTTCATAGACTTTAGAAACTGTCCAAATTTGACAGAAACTATTTTTTTAGCTATGCTACAACAAAACAATTTCCATTTTGATTTGGCTGAATAACCAACATTTTTCTATCAATTTTGAATAAAAGTTTTTGCAAACTTTTCAGTGTGAAAATGTGACGAGTAGATTGACAACGTTTCTGAAAACAAAGTCAACAAAATTTGGTGTGGCTTCTCTCTCGAGCGTGTGAAAACTTCCAACTTTTACTCCAACATTCCGAATTCTTCCGATTTCTCGTTTCATTTCAGACCGAATATTATTATTTGAATTGGAATTTGCCGGCTGTGGTTTTGAATTGGATTTTGTTGCTGTTTTCTGGGCTGAGCAGAGAAATTCCCTTTTCAGTTGTTCCATTTTCTGGGGGATTGAAAAAGCGTTTTGAAAAAGAATGGAGTAGGTCAAAGTGTCGACAATTGCCATATAACCAGCGAAAGCTCCCAGAAAAGGAAACTCACGAGAATGACGAATTGTAAAGAAATAAAAAAGAATGGAAATCACCAAGCAAAGGATTTTGACGGCAAAAATGCAGAACGGGAAACAGCGATTGAACAGTTCGACAAAGACGACGAGTTTTTTCATCTCGATCAAGATTTGACGGAGGATCCAAATTTCTCTTCGAGTGTCTCGATCGAGATTCAGATCGGAGCGACTTTGGAATTGTTTCTGGAAATTTCTGTAGCAAAAAACAATATTATTATTTAACAGTTATCACAACTTTGTAATCCAATGGCAAACCAAAAACCAAACTCAAAAAAATTCACTTGACCAAGGAAAATTGTTGTAGTAACAAAAATCGAGGCCGGGTAAATTTTTTACCTGATTTGAAGATTGAGTCGATGCAGCTCCAACTGACATTTGGCAAAGAAAAGGCCTTCAGTGACAATTGAGAAGAGGGCAAAGACTATAATTACGGTCACAGAAATGATTTCAAGAGACAAAAGCCCGAAGAAGCTTTTAAAATTTTGATATTCCGGTGAAACCGCCGAGTACAAAAGTTGAGGGCGACTCGGATCAACTGCCAAAACGACGAGGGTAAGAAATTCCGCGATAAAAATTGCAATTGAAATTAAGCGGGTCAACAGTTCATCAAGAGAATACTGCAGCGGCCAAGTGAACAGCGGACGAATTCGGATTCCTTTTGGATGTGATTCAAACCCCTGATTTTGAAATGACGGTGACTCAATTTTCGATCCTGATTTTCCTCCAAAACTCGTCTCTGAAATGTCAATTTGACGAAACAGGTTCACAATTTTTCAGCAATTCAAAACAGATTCGTCAACCTTTTTTCTAAGTACCAACAACAGGCCAAAATTAATTCATTTTTTCTTACCTTGGACATTTTTTGTTGAGTTTGCAAGTCCCTCGTTCAGCATTTTCTGTACTGGATTTTCACTCTTCACAAAAAGTTGGTTGAAAATCATGACGCATTCTCCGGGATTTGCCACAAACATGCGGAATCCCACAAAGTTGAGTAGAAAATAGGCGACCACACACGCAAAATGAAGGACAAAATGGTCCCACCGAAAATATTTTTCCGGCTCCACCAGCGTCGACTGCACCAGTCTCAACAACATGTAAAAACAGTGAGAAATCCCCATAGAAAAATTAGTTTTCCACAGGAAAATCCTGATTTTATTCGACTGCCTTCGAATTTTCCCATTTTGCAGGTCAACTTGAATCGGCAGAAGATTTAAAGTGGAGAGAATTTTAAATGCCTTAAAATTCCACCCATTTTCCTCAAAGGTCAACATTTTCTTGTATTGGTTTTTGCTGTAGAATACTTTGCTCTTTCTTGTGAAAATTCTTTTCAATTTTACAGTGGATTTGTCTGTTTGGCAGAGTTGATTTGGGTTGCGTTGAGTTTTGAGTTTAGTTGAGGAATGGACAAGAAATATGAGAAATGGACACCAAAATGTCTGTTTCGCTGGATATCAATATCAGCTTTGGCATCGCCAGTTCCAATTCCATTTTGGTGGTCTCTTTTATTCCTTTGTACATATTTACATACATTTTCAGCTCTCATTCGAGTTGTGGAGTTACATTACCACGTCAATAAATGAGGATGAGAAAACTTGATAAACGGAATTTAATTAACTCGTGTCGCTTATCTCCGTTTTACTGCCCAGTTTGCAAAGCCAAGTCGAGGAACAATTTTGATGTCACGTTGCACAGAACGTGAAGAGGGATAAAAAATCTAAATCGTGGCTCTGCACGATTTTTAATCTCGCTTGATGCATAGATCATCGCGAGCGGGTAGCGCAGTTACGGCCAAACTGACCATAGAATTTGTTTTGCAAAATTTCAATCTTATTCCATTTGGATTGGACGGTGATTTTAAAATAAGACTGACCTCAAATTTCAGAATTACGAATTTTAACAAAGGATTTGGAATATACAATGATATTCTAAAACTATGTCAAGAGTCAAGAGTCCAGAGTCGAACGGTTCAAGTTAAGCTTCCGTACACATTCTTGATTGATGCCACAACAATTTTTGATCGGCGTCAAAATTGAACATGAACTAAGCACTATAGATTTTCATGATTTTCATTGTTTTGGTGGGGTTTGTTGGTTATGCTTGGGACATTTTCTGAAAGGTCAAAGTTTATTGCAAAATAAGGCACATTAAAGGTGATGAAGCAAATTTAATAGTAAATAAAAGTTTCATTTAAAAAGAAGCAACTCATCCGTTTTCTATTTTACAAGGTTGATAATTTTATTCAACTAATACCAAAATGTGCGTACGCTTACGAAATCACCAATCATAATTCAGAAATTGACAATAAATTTTACATAAAAGGTTAAATAAAATATCGTCTAAACATTAATAAACATTGCATCGTTCCGTTTTGCTAAAGCCTGAGTTTCTTGTAACTTGTAAAATAAATCAGAAATTCACAATTCAAAATAATAAAATCCCTTGAATAAAACAGACAAAAGATATTTTTAAAAATATTTTAAGGAACATAAATTCAAAATAAACACAATTAATCGTTCAAAATTCACAAATGTTGAGCAGAATTTAAAAAATTTATACAAGAGATTCATTACTAATCTGAAAAACTAATACAAGACAAAATAATACTAAAAACAATCAAGGCGACAGAACCAGAAATAAATAGAATCAGTCGTACAAAGCCGTTGCAGAAGTACAAATCGCCCGAGTGAATATTGCTTGACATTTCTCTTGATAATACGAAGGTGGAATGAAATGGTTCTGAAAGAATGATGAGGCAGCCTTCAAAGAATTTAATGTTTCCTGTCCTTTTCCATCATCAATCAATTTTTCTGAAATGTTCAAAGCCATGGAGTTTCTCTTGAATTGAGTCATGAGTTCCTGTTCCTTGTATTCAGATTTACACCGGAGACAAGTAAAATTATTTCCAGAGTTGAGAGCAATCTTTTTGTAATTTTCCTTGGTCATCATTTCCGGTTGAGGAGGAATTTTATGGGAGCAGAGAGGACACCAGAATTGAGGACGATCTTTTTCAGCTTCCAACTTTTCCATCAATGGCCAATCGTTTAAGCAGGCAACACATTTACATTCAAAATGGAATTCTTCTGACAGAAATTTTTGACGGAAGGACTTGTTCTTCTTCAAGAACCCAACAAGGTAATTTCTGGACAACTCCTCTCCCTTTTTCAAATCCCTCGAGGCCACTCCAACAATTCCAAGTCCTCTTAAATTACCACGTTCAAAATGAGCCACGTTCCGTTGACAAGAATGATTTGAGAGGGCTGAAGTGGGTTGGTAAGAAAAAGCATAGTCTACAGAAACTGAGTTGGGATCATCAAAATACTTTGACTCACTGTTTGAGTGGTTGCTATAGGAATTGGTCAATTCGAGGAGAAGTAGAGTGATGAAATCTTGAAATTTAGTTCGAGCACATGGAGATTTAAGTTCCGGTTCCGATTCCAGTTCGAGGAAGAAATCAGTACGACTTTGGAGAATTCTTGTCAAGGCCAAGCCAAGCAGTACATTTGCTGTCGAGCAGCGAGCTTTAGTATTATTCATGTGATGAGTGGTGTAAAATGAAGAAGGGTCACAAATTCCAGTTTCCGGATCAACCCCAGAAATTATTTGACCATCCGATTTTGATTTGGAATTGTCCTTGGATGACTCTTTTTCCTTTTCTTCTTTTTGTTCCCTTTGAAAAGCATGGAAAAGTTGATGAGGACCAAAAGTACAAATTCCAAAGTAGGCACCAAGCCAACGACAGCCCTTTTCCACTGAGTTTAGAACATTGTAAAGATCTGGATAAACCGAGCACTCGTATTTATTGTGATATTCTTTTGACTCCTCCAAACATTTCTCACTGCAATACAAAACCTGTGAAAAAAAATTTAAATAAAAAGAATAACGATTATTATTATTTTCCCTCTATTCTAAAAATCCCAAAATTAAAAATAATTATTATTATTGTGTACTTTAAAAACAAACATCAAGTATTTCAAAAAAGTTATGCAAGACGCAAAAAAATGTATAAATTTTACAACAGTACCAAAAAAACTTACAAAGACACAATTTGGACATGGAATCGGAACGAATTCTCTTTTAAAACAATGATGACAACGACTAATTTCCAGTTCAAACGGATTCCCAAGTCCAGACACAAACGGCTTTTCAACAATCAAAGTTGTTCCTAAAATTTCCAATAATAAAAAACAACAGTAATAAAATTACTATTATGAAGAACAACTTT
>JAQGBH010004850.1:0-15674 GCA_034698265.1 Sminthurinus aureus
ATTCAGGACGTCGAAATCTATCGATTGGTATAGGTTTCATTAAAATCCCGAGTATGCAAGTCGTGAGTGTGCATTGTTAGGAAATCAATGCTAAATATTTACATAGAATACAGAATACAGCAGCATTTACTCCTTATGCTTCTCATTTTGAAGGGAAGAGCAACACTTGGGACTCGGGCAGAACAGAATTTCCTCTTCTATCAACTTTTCATGTACATTTTAAGCTCCAGCGGCCATCATTCAATATAAAGGAAACACGAAACAAAGTCCTACATTTGTTTTTCTGAAATTCTGCAGGACTAAAAAGTTGAATATTGAATATTGTACAAAGTTAAAAATTGCAGTGTAAAAAAATTGAACAGCATTCGAATCCAAATATCACGCAAAATGAACAAGAAAAAATCCAAAACCCATTTTACAAATCCAAAATCAAAGCAAAGACAATTGGACAAACCTAACGGAAATGAATCTAAAACTGAGTCTGATTCTAACTCTGCCGTAGAAACCGATTCGGATTCGGATTTTGAAGGTACATGCGATTCCTATTCTGATTTTTATTCAGATTCAAATGGTCAAAGTGAAAGTGAAAGTGACAGTGACAAAGAATACAAAGCTGGAAGTGAAAGGGCAAAAAGTAAGAAAATTTATAAATGTGGCTTGTGCCCATTCAAAGCACCAACAGAACAGCGAATAAACCTTCATCATTTTATCCACACGGGTGAAAAACGGTTTTCCTGTAATTTGCCTGGATGTGAATTCAAAACGGCGTATAGGAACAGTCTGAAATGGCACAAGAAGACACATGAAAACAAGCGGGAGTTGAAATGTCCTCACTGCTCTTTTACAGCAAACCGCATGAATTCCTACACAAATCATATGGTCATCCACACAAAAGAGCGCAATTACGCTTGTCCACTTTGTGATCATCGGACAACCCAGAGAAGTCATTTGACTGTTCATCTGAGAACACACACGGGCGAAAAACCGTACAAGGTAAAATAACATCCCATTCAAAATTATAATTGATCTTTTCTTTGTAAATTAAAAGAGTAAAAAATTTTAAAAGTGAATGTAAATTTTGTGAATATATTTTGCAGTGTTCTTTTTGTCCGTATGCGGTGGCTGACAAGCGAAACCTCAAGAGTCACGAGTACACACACTCGAATTTGAAACCCTTTGCCTGTACTTTTTGCTCCTTTAAATCAAGACAAAAATCCCATTTGAATGTACGTACGAGCCCAAAATACATATAACAATAATTTAGATTTGTAGTCAAATTCTATTTCTTATTTGTTCATTTAAAACTCCTTTTTCAATTTTAATGAATTCATTTCAGGGACACTTGAAAAGTCATCTCAAGGAGAAAAATTATAGTTGTTTGTACTGCTTGTACACAGCTGTGAGCAAATCCGGGTTGCAATCTCACATTGACACACATTTAGATGACAAGGACAAGCCAAGAAAATGTCCAGTGTCCGGATGCAAATACGCAGCGGTTCAACTCACTCCTTGGAAAATGCACCTGAAAAATCTACACGGTTTGGATGCCAAGAAAATCATGGCAAGGCTCAAGAAAAACCCCGACATTTGCATTCCAGACAACAAAAATTTCCAGCCCACAGCCAGAGTTCAACAAGCCCAAATATTTAAATTTTACAAATGTCCGGAAGAAAAATGTAATTTTTCAACCAACAAAACTAAACTTCATGCGGCTCATTTAAATGTTCACAAATTGCCAAAAGTTCTTCTTACCAGAATTTAAAAATTTATTTATGCACCCGAGTTTACCTAATTTAATGCCCAAGTTTAGCTTTGATGGTTGGAAAATTTGAAAATGTACAGAACTTTTGGATTATTGTGTATATTGTGCAGTGCAAATCCATTAAAAATTGAAACTTATCAAATGGAAAAAAATATTCCAATTTTGTCTTGATGCCTCTGATTTTTATGCAACAAAAGGAAAGGACGAAAAAAAAACACGAAAAATTCTACCAGCGTTTTCATTTAGCATTTAAAAAATTTTAATTACGATTCAAACATGTAAATTTTACAGGGTACACGGTACAAAATACCTTTGTGTAATCGAGTTTGAGAAATCAGCCTTTTTTATGACCGTCTTTGAGTTTAACGCAAAGACAAGAAAAATTTGAAAATTCTTTCACGAAATTCGGAGGACCGTCTTACGGAACTCAACCGAAGCGAATTTCCCAAACTCTCTATCAGATGACTGGCTCATAATAATAAATGGTACAAATGCAAAGAGGAATTTTAAGCTTGTTACAGTTCAGTCTTTCTCAATGAAAGCTTGGACTCTATAGAATTTAAAATTTCAAGGACCTTTTTGGTTTCTGGGTGGTCGCGCCCCAAAGTTTTCACTTTCTGTTCATAAACTTGGCGGTATAGTTTGTAGGCCTCATTAAATTTACCCATCTTGTAGTAAACAGCAGCTATATTTTTCAAAGCCAAAACTGTTTCACTATTATCTTTGCCCAAGGTGGCCACACGCCCCTCATAGACCTCATTGACGATTTTGAGTGCCTCTTCATAATTTTCATTTTTGGAGTAACTCATTGCCAAATTTTCCATGACTTTGAGTGTGCTCTCGTGTGTAGGGCCCAAAAGGGCTGTTCTACCCTCTACCACCATTTTGAAGGAAAAGATGGCGTCCTCATGTCTTCCAAGTTCATTCCCAATCCAGCCCATGTTTAGCAGTACAGAATGCGTGCTCGGATGAAGGGCGCCGAGGTTCTCTGCCCTGATGTCAAAAACCCTGTTAAAGGTTTGATATGCAGTTCCAAACTGTTTTTGTTTCATGTAAATACCGCCAATGAACTCCAGGGTCTCCAGGGTTTTAGGGTTTTCTGGCCCATAAACTTTGGTCATAATGGAATGTGCTTCCTTGTAGTATTTAAGAGCCTCGTCATAATTTTCCTGATAGTAGTACATAGAAGCAATGTGTTCTAGTGTTCGGAGCGTATTAAGGTGGTCTGGGCCCAGGGCCTTTTTATTGGTTTCAAGGGCTTGCAATTCAAGTTTAAGGGCAAGTCCATGTTTACCCTGCATTTTACGAACTTGTCCCATTGCATGGATGGTTAAGGCTGCGAGTGGACTCTCAGAGCCATGCCCTGGGTTGTTGACTAAGAAGTCATGAGCTGCTTCTAACTGGTGCATTGCTTTCTCATAGTCACCCATTTCGGCCCGGAGGTATGAAAGGAGGAAAAGGGCGTCCAATGTTTCTTCGTGGGTACTCCCTAGTTTCTGTTTTTTGGCTCTGTATAATTTTTTGCGCATTTCAAGAGCTTCTTTCATAGCCGTTGGGCTATTTTGTCCGATTGAAAGTGTAGACACTGACAAAGCCCTCAGGGCGTTTAGGGTTTCAAGGGCCTCTTCACCAAACAACTTCTTTTTGGTAGCATAAAGCTGGGTTTTCATTTGGTGGAAGAGGTCATTATGGTTCAGGTCTCTGTGGACATTCGACAGTTTTTCAAGGGTCGCGAGGGTGGTCACATGTTCTTCACCCAGGGTTTTCTTACGGAAGTCATAAACAAGGGTGTAGAACTCAAGGGCTTTGGCATGGTTGTGTTGGGCATAGTAGAGGTCAGCCAGGTCAAATTTCGTGTCCATTGTAGATTTGTGATTCGGACCTAAAATGGTCAAATAAAAAAGGGTGATTAAAAGCTTTAAAGATAATTCAAAATTGTTTGAACGTCACAATTCATATCAAAGGTCAAGGGTCAAAGGTCAAGAGTCAAGTCCCAATGGTCAGCATTCAAAGGTCAAGGGTCAAAGATCAAGAGGTGTGGTCGAAAGCCTTACCCAAAAGATTTACTCTTAGCTGATGAACGTGGAGTTGCATCTTCGTTGCTTTTTCGTACTCTTTCAATAAGTAAAGGACTCTGGCCATTTCGCTTTCATGTCTCACTGTCCTCAGATCCGCAGGCCCATAGTCTTTCATATCCGTGTTGTACAAGTTTTCCAAAATCTTGTACGCCTCCAAAGGTTGATTTAGACTCACATAATGATTCGCCATGTTCTGTAGGTTGGCCTTTTCTAAATTTTGACCCGCGCTAATTCTTGAATTTAGATCTTTAACATCTTCATCCGACTTGCTGTTTTCCCGTTCATTTTCTAGATTTTTCATTTGCTGCTGCTGAAGATACAAATAAGATTTTGACAATTCCAGAGCCTCTTCATGTTTTCCCATTTTTGCGAGGAGTGGAGCCATTTTTTGTGCAGCGATAGTTAAAAGAGGATTTCCAGGGTCGAATGTATCCCGCACCGTCTTTAAAATTTCATTGAAGAGGTTAAAACTGTGCTGTAGGTTACCGAGAAGGTAGAATTTGTCAGCAAGGTCAAGCCATGTCATGATGAAATCCGGGTGGTTCTTTCCCAATTTCTTTTCCTTTAACTTATGCAGTAGATCATAAAGGACGACGGCATTTTGTCGATAATAGGGCGGACTTTCGATGCTCCACAAAACATCCGCTTCCTCCTCCAAACAGAGAAGGCGAAAAGAATGACTTTCTCCTAGAATCTCGCTAGCAACGGTCAAGAGAATGTCTTGAAATTTGAGGGCTTTTAAGGTCAGGTCACGATGCACCAGGTTTTCCTTGTCATCAGTAACGCCTTCAGCTGGCAGAGGGAGAACTTTTCGCATCATTTCTGTAATTTTTATGTTGAACTCTGGACTTTGGATTGAAAGGATTTGCTCCGTTTTGGATTCTGATTCTGAGTCAATTCGCTTCAATTCTTTCAAAGCACTTGTCAACAACTTCCTACAACTTTCCTCGCCTTCAACTCCCATTTGGATTTTGTAAACCCATAAAGCAAGTTTAAATTGGCATAAGGCACTTTTTTCCAACATTTCAAAATCCGGCGGTTCTGCAGCAGCCAACGCTAGTTCGACCCTAACCAAAATGGCTGCAATGCTGTGGAGCTCCTTTAGAGCTAATGGGTTATTTTCTTCTTGGATTTGATCAAGGAATGGTTCAACTTTGACTAAGAGGAAAATGGCCATTTTGTAGAATTTTGAACTCGTGACCTTTTCTCCTGTCCCTTTGAGGTTGGGTTCTAGTTCGCGGAAAGCTTCCAGAACGTCCCGTTGTAACTCTCTGTGCATACTCAGGGTTCCATGAACAAGATCAAGGTCGAGGTCAACTTTTGGGTCACTTTGAACTCCATCCATGTTAACGATGGTGTAGCGATGGAGAGTATTTATTGTTCCTTTGATGAGAGCAGCTCCTTCTTTATTCAAACTTTCATCACGAGTACAAATGTAAAACAGAAGTCGAATTGATATTTTTGACGAGGGAAAATAGGGAAGACTGTCCATTACGACCATTGCTAAGCTCCCCTGCAGCTCGTGAGACAACTTTTCCCTCGTAATTTTCCATGTCAGAAAAATTGGATTTAAGGTTGCTGATTCTGGTTCTGAAGTTAACAAGTCCGCGTTATTTCTCTCATTGAGCTCTTTGTGAAGATTCTTCAAATATTTCTCAAGTCCCTTCTCGGGATGTTTTTTGAAACCGATGCTGATGAAGGCCATTGCTTGTTTTAGGGCAAGAGGAATCCCACCCAAAAGTTGACCCAAGACGCGGGCATTTTCAATGACCTTGACCTCGGGCATGTCATCAGAGGTCAATCTCAGGTTCGGATAGTGAAGGATGTAGTTTATGTTGTCGTCGTCTGTGAAAGGAGCCAGAGGGAGCCACTTGACGCTGTCCATTTGCTGTTGACGTTTGACCTTTGAACTTTGACCTTTCTTTCTCAGGAGGAGGATTGACGGAGGGATGAGGTCATTTATAGCGTCATATATTTTGTATGAGTATTCGTTCAGGTCATTGGGAAAAAATCTCCATGGAATTTTGGCAACATTGTCAAATATCATCAAAGTTCGGTTTTGGCCTCGGCCAAGGATGTGATAAACCTTTTGAATTATTTCATCCGTAATTTTACTGTGATTCTTGGGGTTTAGAATGTCGTCATTTTCCTCTTGGACTATTTTTCCGAATTCGGATTCTCTTGCTCTTGACTTTGACTTAGTTTCAGACTCGGATATAATTTGAAGTTGGTCAGCAATAATTTTACTTTTTGCCAGGGAACGAAATGAATTCTCAGCTGCTAGTTCATTTTCAGCCTCAATCCAAATCACATTTTCAAAGGCGTCTGAATAAGTCTGAATGTACTTCCGGGTGGTCTCTGTTTTCCCAATTCCGCCTCGGCCGGTGACAACAGTGATGGAAGAAAGTTGAAGATTGCTGTCTACCACTTTTCGTGTGAGGATTTCATGAAAAATTTGAAGGAAATCCTGACGACCGACAAACGGATCGACGGGATCTTGAACATTGAAATGAAATATGTCTGAAATTAAAGAAAACAAGTTACACGTTTTAGCTCTCAATATTCAACTTTTATCCAATTAAACCAGAAAATGTCAACTGTTTTGAAATTTTTGCAATTGTTTTACCTGCCAAATTCCCGTTGCAAAGAAAGGATATCACAAGAAATAAGTAGAGTTTTATGGCCATGATTCGGATTCTTTCTTCCTCAGCTTTTAAAATTTAGGCTGCAAAATAAATAAAAATAGTAAAATTTACAACCAAGTCAGATACACAGAGCGAGAATGTTAAATAAACAATTAAGTATCAGCTTCAAGTTGTGCAATTTAAAACAACACTGTACAGTTTTATCTGTTTTGTGTACGTACCTAAAAATAGACGAGAGAAAGATTTCTAACGTCATTTCACAATGAAAGAATGTACATTGTACATGGGAGGGAAATTTACACGTCTATTTGTAATTTCAAAGAAATCCAAAGATTTTTCTCATTTACATATATGTTTTAAGAGTTCGCGACCTAGACGTGATATTTAAGGAGTTGGTTTGTAGGGATAAAATGATTTGTACGTTGGATTTATAATAAAATGACTTATTTTAAACTGGGCCACTTGAATCGTAATCTGCATTTCCAATTTCCTTGTAACTTGTGTATTTTAAAATTTATCACAACTTTATTATATGTCTAGACGCTGGACACAAGGCACAAGGCACCAAATTAATTTGTAACTTGTGAATGAGATCAACAGCATTGAAATGTAGTAGGAGTATTATATATATATATAAATCAGTCAAACACGTTAAACTTGGATTAATTTCTAGAGCTGCTTCGTGAAATGTAAGTATTTTGTTTGCTTTGACATTTCAAACTCAAAACTCAAAAGTCCCAACTCCCGACGCCAAGCTAAAATTATGATTTTGGAGCAAAAAACCCAAGGACTGCTGTTGATTTTGGAGCAATTCCCTGTTTTCTCTTCTCTCGTTTCGTCTCTCTGCTCTTGTCCTGGTTTCTTTCATGCATAATGGATAAGGTGAGTGTTGAGTTGCATGATTTTTTATCCTGATTATTTCACTGCTATAATATATAATTTGTATTGAGTTGAGAGGGTGGCCACCCATATCAATAAAATCTTCGTATTCGTATATAATTTGTATTAAAAATGGAAAATGGACCAGTAATGAAAAGAATTTCTTTGTGGATTTGGTATTGGATATTGGGAATTCTTAATTGGAAATCTTCTAAGACATTTACTTTGTTACTCGAAACTCGAAAGCGTGCAAAATAAAAATCATTATTCACGTTACCGAGAACAAAATGTATCTTATGCACTTTGTGATTGTTTGGGATGGAAAACGCATAGTCATGGTCTATGCATTTCTTCCCTACCTTTGTTTTGTAGAAGATGGAAGCCTCAAGTCTCAAAATATCCAGTTTCCAATATCCAATCTTGTCTTGAGTCTTGAGTCTTGTGTCTTGTGTTTTGTGTTTTGAGTAACTTTAGAATAGAATTGACACGCTGTATCATTTCTCACACTCGGAGCTTTTGCTTTGAGCTTTGAGCCTTGCATTTTGTACTTTGTATCTATTTTGAAGGGAGACATAAACAAAGGTTGTACATTAACTGTGACAGGCTGAGTGTAGAATGTTGAGTGGTGAAAAAGGGAGAAACGGGTACAATTCAGAAAGTGCAAGTCACAATGAGTTGGAGAAAATGGGCTACAGAAGGAACCAAGGTATCAATGTTAATGTTTCCGTACATTTTACACTTTACTCATCTATAGTTTTTCTTTGTTGTTTACCAATTAATCATTCAGATGACTTGGAAACTCGACTTTGTTGTTTCTGATTTTCAATTTTCAAGGCTCAAGCTACAAGGCCCTGGTAAAACGAAGACGTGGATCTTAGAACAAAACCTCTTCTTCTAAAATCGTCTCGGTATGTCTTAGTTCCATTTTACGCTCCAAAATATATTATAGGAAAAAACTGTTGCTCGTGATAGAATTTCTACTTTTATACAACTGTGCTAAATTACGTAGTAAAATTAAATTACGGAGAAAATAAGATTTGAAAGTGTACTAATCTCCGGTACAATTTTAGCCCAAAATGAGTGCAAAAGCTCCCAAAATATCAAGTACAAAATCAAATAGAGAACAAGTTGACAAAAGTTATGGAAGTGAATCTCACAAAGACTCTGATTCTCACAGTGACAGTGACAGAGACAGAGACAAAGACACTAACATTGGAAGTGAGAGTGAAAATAGTAAAAAGATTTATAAATGTGGGCTGTGTCCATTCAAAGCACCCACAAAACATCGGATAAAACTTCATAATATTGTTCATACGGGTGAAAACCGGTTTTCCTGTAATTTTCCTGAATGCGAGTATAAAACAACAAACAGCCAATCACTGAAAAATCACAAGAAGGCACATGAAAACAAGCGGGAGCTGAAATGTTCATTTTGTTCTTATGCAGCAAATTGTATGAATTCCTACAAATCTCACATTGTTATCCACACAAAAGAGCGCAATTGGGCTTGTCCACTTTGCGAGCATCGGACCACCCAGAAAAGCCATTTGACTGTTCATCTGAGGGCACACACGGGCGAAAAACCGTACAAGGTAAAATTACATCCCAGTCAAAGGCATGCATTTCTCTTTTCTTTTGTTTATGAAATGAGTAGACATTTTAAAAGTAAATGTAAATTTTGTGGATTTTGTTTGACAGTGTTCGTTTTGCCCGTATGCGGTGGCTGACAAGAGAAATCTCACGAGTCACGAGTACACACACTCGGATTTGAAGCCCTTCGCTTGTACTTTTTGCTCTTATAAATGTCGACAAAAAACTCATCTGAATGTAAGAACAATGCAACAATTCCATGGGAAAGTTTTTTATTTCTGGAATTTTATTTTTCACTCGAATTCATTCATTTTACAAACTTGGTTAAATTATCTGAATTTCAGGAGCATTTGAAAAGACATTTGAAAGAGAAAAACTACAAATGTCCGTACTGCGCTTACACAGCGACAGATAAATCCGAATTGGAATCTCACAGTGAGACACATTTGGATGACAAGGACAAACGAAGAAAATGTCCAGTGTCCGGATGCAAATACGCGGCAGCTCAAATTACTCCTTGGAAAATCCATTTGAAAAATCAACACGGTTTGGATGCCAAGGAAATCATGGCAAAGCTCAAGGCAAAACCTGACATTTGCATTCCAGACAACAAAAATTTCCAGCCCACCGTCCGCCAATTAAAAATATTTAAATTGTACAAATGTCCAGAAAAGAAATGCAATTATTCTACAAACAAAACTAAACTCCATGCGGCTCATTTAAATGTTCACGAGTTGCCCAGGGTCCTTCTGACCAGAATTTAAAAAATGTATTTGTGCACATGAAATTACCTAATTTAATCCATAAGTTTAACTTTGATGATGGAAAAAATTGAAAATTTACAGAATTTTTTCATTTTTATGAATTTTGTAAAATTATTAAGTATTATTAGAGGGAAGTATAAAAAAATCACGACTTATATCTTAAGAAGTTTTGCGGCTAGCAGCATAATGAATTTAATGTAGAAATGAAGCAAAATGAACGCTTTCAACTTTTTCAAATTGTACAGAATTTTTTTTTATAAATTAAATTCAAATATCATAAATGAAATGTTTTTTATTGCACTGTGTAAAAGACAAAGGTACAAGTGTAAAATATACAAAAAGACAATTTTTTATTTTTATTCTTTACAATTCAGTCTTTTTTAGTTGTGATTTTGATTTTGCAGAATTTATCATTTCCAGCGTTCGTTTTGTTTCTGTGTGATCTTTCCCTAATGTGTTGGCTTTTAGTTGGTAAACTTGACGTAATATTTTTATAGCCCTATTAAATTTGCCCATTTTGTAGTTACAAATACCCGTGTTTTCCAAAGAGCCAATTGTACTAACATGCTCTTCGCCCAGGGTGACCCGTCGCCCCTCGTACACTTTTGTATAGGTTTTGAGCGCCTCTTTATAATTTTCCATCTTGGTATAAGCCAGGGCCAAATTTCCCATGATAGCAAGTGTGGTCTCGTGTGTGGGGCCGAGAGAGGTTGTTTTAGCCATTATCACCACTCTGAAAAAGGCGATAGCCTCTTCATGACGTCCAAGTTCGTCTGCAGTCGTTCCCATATTAAAGATAGTTGCTATGGTGTCCGTGTGTTTCTCGCCCAGACTACTTGCCCGGATTTTGTAGATGTCTAAAAATATTTTCATGGCAGATTCAAAGTCCTTTTTTCTCAAAAAAGTTTGGGCCTTGAAATCATACGCTTCCACCGTTTTAGGATGTTCTGGGCCATAAATCTTGGCCATAATGGAATGTGATTTCTCGTAGCATTTGAGGGCGTCATCATAATTCTCACGGGTGAAATGGAAGTTGCAAATTTGCATCAATGAGCTAACAGTATCTGGGTGTTCGGGGCCCAGAGTTTTGCTGTTGATGTCGAGGATTTTTTTATTGAGTTTGAGTGCCAGGCCAAATTTGCCCTGCAAAGTGCGAACATGACTCATGGAAAAAAGGGTTGCAACGGCGAGTGGACTCTCAGGACCTTTTTGTGGATCATTGGAGATGATGTCAAGAGCAGCTTCCAAGTGTCGCATAGCTTTTTCATGCTCCCCGGCACGGGCTTGAAAAGTTGTGAGTGCAAAGAGGGCGGCAAATGTGCCCTCGTGAGTGAGACCGAGAATCTTTTTCTTTGCCTTGTAGACGGTCTTGAACATTTCAATGGACTTTTTCAGGGCTTCCGGGTCTTCACCTCCCACTAGAAAAGTTGATAGTGCTAGATCACTGAGGGCGTTGAGGGTGTCAAGGGACTCTTCACCAAATAATTTCTTTTTGGTGGTATAAACCTGGGTTTTCATTTTATGGGCGAGGTCGTGGTTTTTCAGGGCTGCGTAGACATCCGCCAGTTTTTCAAGGGTCGCGCGGGTGGTCTCATGTTCGTCGCCAACGGCTTTCTTACGGAAGTCGTAGACGAGGGTGAAGAGTTCAAGGGCCTTTTCTTGGTTGCCTTGCTTGTGGTAGAGACAGGCAAGGTCAAATTTTGTGTCCATCGTCGCCGGGTCACTTTCACCTAAAACCCAATAGAAAAAGAACTTTGTATTACAGTTCAATCATAAAGGTCACAAGGCAGGTCAGAAGGGTCGAAGTCAAAAGGTCAAAAAAGTTATCATTAAGGTCACACAAAAAAGGTCAACATACATGTCAACAAAAGGTCACGCATAAAAGGTCAAAACTCTGGTCAACAAAAGGTCACATAAAAAAGGTCAAAGTAGATATGAACAAGGTCACAAGTAAAAAGGTCATAGGTAAAAGGTCAACAAAAGGTCACAATCTAATCCATAAGGTCAAAGGTTGTAGTCTTACCCAAAAGTTGTTGTCTTATTTGAAAAACGTGGAGTTGCATCTTCATTGCTTTTTCGTACTCTTTCATTACGTAGAGCATTCGGGCCATTTCACTTTCTTGTCTCACGGTCCTTAGGTCATCAGGTCCCCGTTCTTTTAAATCAATGTTGTACAATTTCTCCCAAATTTTGTAGGCCTCTTGGGGATTTTTAAGACCGGCGTAGTAATTCGCCAAATTGTGTAGATTGGTAGTCTCCAAGTCTTTTTCCACCCCGGTTTGTCCGCTTCCAAATGAAGGTGAATTTTTTATCGCGAGTCCATCCCTGAAATCCTCGTTTAGTTTTTTATGGACTGCCGCGAACATGTCTGTTTTTGATTGCTGAAGCTCTACTAAGGATTTTGTCAACTTGAGCGACTGTTCATTATTTCCTCCCTTCTTCGCCAAGACTACAGCCATACCCTGCATAGTGAGCATGGTGTAAGGATGTGCAGGTCCAAAAACCTCCGTCTCTAGGTCAAAAACTTGGGTGAAGAGCTCAAGACTCTTGTCCAGCTCACCAAGTCGATAGTATTTTTCAGCCAGTTGGTGAAGTGCCATGACGGATTCTTGGCCTTTCTCCCCAAACAACAATGTGTACATCTCGTGCAGACGGTGATAGAAGGCGATGGAGTTTTGTCGAAAAGAGGGCGGACTTTCAATTCTCCACATGGAATCCGCCATTTTGTCCAGACAGGCAAGGCGGAAAAGATGATATTCTCCAAGGACATCTGTGGCAACTTCAAGAACAATTTCTTGAAGCTTCAGGGCTTTTAGAGCGAGGTCACGATCCACTGGTTTTTCGTTACCTTCATTATCATATTCAATTTTCAAAATGAAGGTTTTTTGTACCAATGTCATCATTTTCTGGTGAAACTCGGAACTCTGCAGCATTTCCTCGGATTCTGCATCAATTTGATTTAATTTGGTCAAAGACTTTTTCAATAATTTTCTACAATTTTCCTCCCCCTCAAAACTTTCCAGTTTTTGGAATCGCAGGGCAACTTTGAATCTGGCGACAGAAATAATATGCAGTTTTGGAATATCGGGTTGGCCATGTTTAGAAGTATCTGCTGTTGATTCCAGCCGATCCAAAATGGCCACAAGGCTATAAAGTTCGTTCAGTGATATCAACTCGTTTTCCTCTACAATTTTATCAAGGAACTCTTGACTTGTTACGAGGACCCACGTGGCCATATGAATAAATTTTGGGGAAACTATTATCTCATCTTCAAGTTCAATCTCTATTTTTTCTTCCTTGAATGCTTTCAGCATGGCTGTTTGCAGCTCCCTGTGCATACTCAGAGTTCCACGAACAAGGTCGAGGTCGAGGTCAAATCCAACTTTTGGGTCACTTTGGTCTCGGTCAATGCTGACGATGGCATAGCGATGCAAAGTACTGATTGCATTTTTAATGAGAATAGCTCGCTCATTATGATAACTTTGATGACGAATCGGCTCTTTTCCCGAGAACATGTAGAACAGAAGACGAATGGACATTTTTGATGAGGAAAGATAGGGAAGACAGTCCATTATGAGAGTTGTGAAATTACCTCGAAACCCTTGAGACAACTTTTCCCTTGTAATTTTCCATGTCAGAAAAATTGGATTTGAGGTTGCTGATTCTGGGTCTGAAGTTGACGACACAGCAAAAGAGGAAGATTCCGCGTCATTTCCATTTTTCTCTTTGAGCTCTTTGTACAGATTTAAATATTTCTCAAGCCCTTTCTCTGGATGTTTTTTAAAACCGATGCTGATGAAAGCCATTGCCTGTTTAAGGGCAAGAGGAACCCCGCCCAAAAGTTGACCCAAGAGACGGGCATTCTCAATGACCTTGACCTCGGGCATGTCTTCAGACGTCATTTTAAGATTTGGGTAGTGGAGAATGTAATTCATGTTGTCATCGTCTGTGAAAGGAGCCAGAGGGAGCCACTTGACACTGTCCATTTGCTGCTGACCTTTGCCGCTTGAACTTTGACCCTTCTTTCTCAGGATGAGGATTGACGGAGGGATGAGGTCATTTTCACCATCAGATATTACATCCGAATTTTCGTGCAGGTCACTGGGGAAAAATCTCCATGGAATTGAATCAACATTGTCATATATCATCAAAGTTCGTCTTTTGTCTCGACCGAGAACTTGATAAATCTTTTGAATGATTGCATCCTTCATTTTACTATAATTTGTTGAGTTTGGAATGTTGCCATTTCTCTCTTGAACATGATTTCCGGAGTCGGGGTTGGATTTGGTGTCACTTGGCTCTGACTCAGTTTCAGACTCCGATTCAATTTGCACATTGTCACTTATAATTTTACTTTTTGCAAGAGAACGAAATGAATTCTCAACTGTGATTTCATTTTCAGCCTCAATCCAAATCACATTTTCAAAGGCGTCGGAATAAGTCTGAATGTACTTCCGGGTGGTCTCCGTTTTCCCAATTCCGCCTCGTCCCGTGACAAAAGTGATGGAAGAGAGTTGCACATTGTTCTCTACAACTTTTCGAGTGAGGGTTTCATGAAGAATTTGAAGGAAATCCTGACGACCGACAAACGGATCAACGGGATCTTGAACATTGAAATGAAATGTATCTGAAATTTAAATACGGGACAAATTTTAGCTCAATATTAAACTTTTATCCAACTAAAATTATAGAAATTTCAACTGTTTCAAATTTTTTGCAGCGTTTTTTACCTGCCAAATTCTCCTTGACCAAAAACCAGAGGATGAGAATAGAACAGATTTTTTTGGCCATGATTCGGTTGCAGACTCTGTGCTCTTTCTCTTTATATATGGTATTTCGGCTACAAAGATTACAAAAAATTATGTACCATTTAAAAATAAATGCATAGGTGCACAAAGAACGTTTTGATTTCAAATATGGGGATGAGATTATCAATGATCAGTTATCAGGAAAACGGGATAGTGAATTGTCTACAGTCTACAAACCTTGAGTCGGACGGTAGAGAAAATTTTGAATTTCAGTGTAATTTATGGATCTTGAAAGTTAGTGCTTAAAATCTTGATAGACGTCTACTTGAAAATTTGAATACGTTCTCTTTTATGTTTTCGCCACTTTTTGTGCTGGTCCAACAAAATCTGTGTCTTTTTACTGATATTTGCGTATGTTTATGCGACCTTTGGCCATTTAAAACTCTTACTCGGTTTGAATTTGGATTTCATTTCATTGTTGTAGAGTCCTGAGTACAGCGTCAACTTAAAGTGAAAGGTCTAGACTCTAGACTTTAGACTTTGAACCTATTTTAGGCTTCAGATAGCAGAGGAAGTACAGAAGGAGGAAAAAGAGGATTAATATTGAGTATTCAAGGCTCAAGGCCCGCGGCATTACCACTTTTAAGAATTGGCCCTTTGTTTCTAATCCGACTGCTTCCTAGAAAACTCGGAACCAGTTTTATAAATCAAAAGACTTAAGACAAAATGGGTATTTTTGTCTACTTTGGGAATTTAAATGTATTTACTGTTTCAAATACCTGGATTTCCACAGAATTTGACATTTGAAGAAACCTTTAAATTTTTAATGGGAAACATTTTGACTTTGTTTTTGCATTTATCAGCAACTTTTACATGAAATTTTTCAAATTTCATAGACCGACAAAAAACACGTAAAACGACGAATGACGAATGACCTGTAAGTCAAAGTGTCCAAGCGATTTGAGTTTTGAGTTTGATATAAAATGTTTAATAATTATTCGGTGCAAAACGCGACACATTTTCATGTGCTGCAATTATTTTGCATGTAATTTTCATTTAAAAATAGCGTAATAAAAACTTTGCTCTTGACACTTGTTCTCAATCCTCGAGTATCGAGTCTAGAGTCTCCAGTTCACAAAGGAAACGCTCAACAACTTCAAAGTTGATCCATGTTATCGATTGCACGCTGATGAAATTGTTTTTATTTT
>JAQGBH010004851.1:0-15673 GCA_034698265.1 Sminthurinus aureus
GATAGACCCAAAAAAATGCATCATGGGGAGATAATAAAAAATATAGACTGATTTTGACCTGAGGGTAACAACAGTCTTAGTCTACTTTTTAAAATTTTCATTTTCTGGCCAAAGTATCCAAAGAATAATAATAACCGAGGGGAAATTACGGCACCGGGTTTTTGCATAGAATACAGAACGTAAAAATGGGCTGATATGATTGATGATTATGATGGAACGCAATAAAGTGGCACAAGTTTTACGCAACAGATACAAAATCAAGATACTCAATTGCCAAACTCCCAGAATAAATATTCTAGTAGTGCAAAAATAACATTCTCTTTCTTTATTTCACTCACCGTCACTTTTCACTTTGAAACAACTCGGTTGTCAACACCACGGAAATTCCGAAACCAAAACCGAAACCAAGTCGAGCGCAGAAAAATGGAATCCTTTGAATTGACATCAACTGATTGTGAAACTGGAGAAAACTCGAAAGCCGAAATAGAATTGAGAGAAAATCCTCCGCGTAAATTAAACTTGGCTGACCTTAAATACAACTTCATAGCAATAAAAATGTTGGGTTGGCTGGATTTTTTCCACTTCACAATGGACGTCTCAGCCCCAGGAAAATTACGCGCCAAATCTGAAACAAGAAATAGGATGAATAAAATTTTGAATTTTGTTATTTTCCTTCGACTCGCCGTTTTAAATTTGGCGGCTGTTCGAGCCTCAACGAGCAGCAAAAATTTCTCAGGTAATCTCAGTCGTCTTTGTCTATTGGCCATCGCCGCATTTGGCCACACTCTTCTCTACATCAACTACAGCGAAATTATGATCAGCCAAAGGACTGATCACATTATTCTGTTCAATGGGCTGCTCAAGTACCTGCAAGAAAATCCAGGTCAGGTCAAAGGTCACAAGAGGTCAAATCCTTCAAGGTCAATCAGTGACCTCTACCTGATTTTCATCCCATTCATCCTCTATCCCATCACCCTGATTCCCCTTGTAATCATGATTGTGGACCCGGAATCGCCCATGTTGTTGAGTTCGTGGGTGGTTGTCAAGGGCACGCTGAAAATTCATAATTTAAATGCGTACATCATCCTGATGATTTCCGACCTGTTCCAGTGGTTCTACCTCATCTCATTCATGGTGTACGTGTGCTTTTTTATTGTGCTATTTCCCTTGCGAATCAGAGAGGAGCTGGAGAGGGCGCTGGGGTCATTGAAATTCAAAATGGCGACAAGACATGTGATTGGAGTTGGAGCTGAGGAGGCAGTTTGTTCTCTAAAATCCGTAAAATTTCTCATGCTCCTTGCGAATAGAAATATGTGTCTCGTCATTCATCTGGCCAAGTTGATTTGTCTCCTGTGTGGCATTTTGGGAGGATTTGTGGCTATAAAAATGTTCAACAAGAGAAATATCCCACTTGGTACGATGTTCACAGTGATTGGCCTCGAGGCTGTAGTTGCTTTTGTCATGTTCTTTGACAAGGTCCATGAAATCCCGGAGAAGGCGGAGCAGCTCAAAAAGGAAATAATTCGAATGGCAATGTCAAGGTCAAGGTCAAGGCCAGGGTCAAGGTCAAAGTCAGGGTCAAGGTCAAGGTCAAATCTAAGATCCGGGGTATCCTTGTTGAAGCGAGAATTGTGGAGCGTTCAAAGGCTTGGAGTGAAATGTGGAAGTTTTTGTATGATGGAGCGTGAAGCGACTCTCATTTTCCTGGGTTTTGTCCTCACACAAATTCTCAGTCTTCTGATCGTCTTTAAACATTGAGTGTTGAGTGTGCATAATACAGCAAATGGATCTATGGATCTATAAACTTGCTTCAAACAAGCTCTCAAAAGTAAATATTTACGCTCGCACTTTACACTTTAAACTAGCCGTACCCCGCCACCATGTGGCGGAAAATTCCGTAAGGACTTGCTTGGGAAATAAGCTATATTCCAAATTCCCGCCAATATTCAAACTTCCCGCCAACATTCAAGCTTCCCGCCGTTTTGGGACATCCTTGTATTTTCCTCAGGCATCCTTGGATTTTTAAATTTCCCGCCCGCGCCAACATTCAACGTTCAACATGTTAATGCGCAAAACGCATTAACTACGCTTGTATATGACTGAGCTTATGAGCGCAACTTAACTGCGCAGTTTCATGTGTGCACGTGTATACCTTATATGCATATGCATATGCACATGCGTACATATATGTATATACATGTAACTATATAAAACATGCTAACTGCGCAGTTTGCTGTATGTATGTATATACCTTATATACATATGTACCTGCATACATGCATGACCTGACCCGAGATATACCCTTAAAGGTCATCCGGTGACCCGGGTCATGGGTGCAATTATAGGGAAACGGTACACGCCCTTTCTAACTGTACACTTAATTTCAACCTCCGATCTTTTTTTCGAGCACTTTTCGGACAGACACACAGACAGACAGAATTGATGCTTTAGAGAAGTATATGATAGTACTGGAAATTCGAACTACAAAGTTGAAGAGTGAAGAGTAGACATCACACTTGTACATGATACATAATGTTTGATGTCTCAATGTCGGGGAACAATTATTAACACAATTAATTAATTAATTATGTGTACCCTGGATTTACGATTGTTCACAAATTTGATGTGATCGTCGAGGATGACTCAAAATAAATGTCCACATAATTATATAATGCTGTTTGGTAATACTTAAGCCGGTCTAAATCTCCTCCGCATCTTTCCTGTGCCTAAGGATGAGTCTACATAAATGACATGATACGGAGTTATGATAATATTTTTATCTATAATCTATAATCTTTTGAGATTTGAGGTTTAAAATAAATCTCATTTTGATATGACCAATGACAAATCTCTTTCATCTTTCATCCTTCAGAACTTTAAAGAACTTTATCATTATTTGAAGCCATTTGAATCTTAAGTCTCTATCTTTTGAAGTGATTTATTACGATAATGGACTTAGGATTTACGGCGCACAGTATTTATTTATGAATTGAGCTGTCATTTTACATATGTGAGAACTGAGTGTTGAATATTTTGTGCCTTGTCTACAAAAATTAAAAAATCCACTTATTTTTGTAATTTTCATCATAATCACAAAGATATTCACAATTAGTCTCAGCTCTCAAGTTCAAGTTTTACGCGGCTCAAGTTTAAAGCAAGTTGAACAAATACGGAGACGTTTGTTGTTTTGTTAATATATGACAGAACATGGGAATTACATAGTTTGCATTTTAAGCAATTTAAAAATTAATAGATCGGCCGCAATCTTATGTCTTATATCTTATGGTGTGGTGTAAATGTGATGTGCATGTGCTTTCCTTGTGCATTGTGCCTTGTGCAAAGGAACTTGCTAAAATGTAGTTTTGTCCTCTTCAAAAGAAAATGAAGAGCATGTTGATGATTATAATTTTACCATGTTATATTATTGTAGACTGTCTTGTAACCTGTAACCTGTAATACACTTTTTGTATAACAGGATTACATTATATATATACATCTAGAATCCAGAATATGCAATGTACAATTTGACTTGTTCAGAAGTCAAACGGAGGATGAAAATCAAATGTGGAATTAATGGGAAGTGAAAGTCTGTCATTTTGAATAAATTTCAAAGGAAATGATTCAAAATTTACAGAGTTTGTAAAAGGCGGAATATTCTCTATTCTCTATTTTCTAGTCTTCAGACCACACTTCAATGTATGTAAAGGCAGACGAGAGAAGAGCAAAGAGAGGAAGTTAAAGAAAATGGGAAACTTTGTCGTCTTTCTCCGTCTCCGCTTCTGCCTCTCATAATAAATGCAATTATATAGTAATAAAGCATTTAAGTTTGCATACATACAGCTGCGACCGCTTTTTGGTTACAATAACGACAGCGACAGCAATGGTGATAAAGAGAAAAGTACACAAGACGCAAGACACAAGGCACAAGACATCAGATAAAATGAAGAGACCGAAGGAGAAAGAGAAGAGATGCAAAATCTAAAAGAACTTTCGACCGACTATCCAGTAACCAGTAACCAGCTACACGCCAAGATGATTCAAGATTCAAGATGATGATGATAAATCCTCGGATTAGTTGTGTCTGCATGTAAATACGAATACTAATACTAATACAAATATAAACACAAGTAGAAATACTAGAGTCTCGAGTCTTTTAACATCCACTCAATTGTGAAGCATGAAACAAGAGAAAAGCGTGTCCCTTTCTTCATTACATGTACATTTACATGCATGCTTATCCTTCACTGTATATTCTGTATTTTGTATAATATGTGTACATTGTACATTGTACATGAAACATAAACTCGGTAATCGGTAATGCTCAGAATCTAGAATAGAGAAAACCTAATGCATACTGTAGAGGATACTGCAGAATACAGAACGATTCATCTACTCTTCTTCCCACTTCATTTCCTAAAGACAAGACGTTGTTTTGTATTTATTTATTTATTTAGCTATGCCGTGCAAACATGTGAGAATTTGAATCTGTAAGATCGTCATAATCACAACCTAAAACACATTGCAGATTTGTAGTTCTATCCATCTATCTGCAGTCTAGATTTAAGATTTAGCTACATTTAACTATATGAAGAACGTAGAAAATTTTGAATTTTCTCCTTCTATTCTTCGGTTCCACATATTTTTAGTTTTGCGTCTTGAATCTCGAGTGTCTTTAGACTTGAGACTTGAAACTGGAGAAAACTCGCCAATTTCATTTTCAGTTCCTAAGGTGAAATACAATAAAAGTTTGACATATCTGTATAGGTATGAAACAGGTGCATCATCAAACATAGTCTATAGGTAATAAGAAAAATCTTTTATCGTCAGCAAACGCCGGTATTAGCGTTACTTATCATTAGCACTAGCGTTAATATGACCTTTAGAACGGAATAGCTTCATTTCATTCTAAATTCTGTATTTTAAAGTCCTTGTATGTATAACGCATAGCATATAGCTGTGGATATACGATATTAGACAAAAGGTGAAAGTAGTTGGCGGTTTCAGGTTTAACTTTATCAACCCTGTAATAAAATTTGTTTCGTTAGTTTCGAACAGTTGAACAAAGTTTCTGCTTATTTGTAAAAGGTATGTATGTTGGAAGATGGAGGATGGAGAATGGTGGAGATGATGAGAACAAACTACATGGATAATGTATACATTCGTTTTGTGCACAGAACGACAACGACAATGAAAACCAAAACGACAATGACAACGGCTAGGGCACATACAATGAAAATGACAATATCGTTTTCTTTACAAACTTGTGAGTGTCGGTCTAGAGGATAGAGAATAGACACTAGACACTAGATGTTGGATTTTACTGTAGAGTGGAGTGTACTAGAGATGGTAGTCTGAGGATTGTGGATTCTGGATTGTGGATCATGAGGTAATTGTGAATTCATCTCACGTCCCTCTGTCCTCTCTCTAGAACACATGAATTAATAGATACTCTTACTTTTTAGTAATGACAATGACAATATCCCACGTATATATATGCTACACTTCTCCTTCTCATTCTGGGTTCTCCGCAATTCCCCCATTTTCTCCTCCCTTTGCTCTGGTTTTGTCGCTGTCTTTGTAATTATTATATAGACTGTACAGTATAAAGTGTACATATTATCATTGCATAAAATATAAAATATTCTTCATGGGAATTTAAATTCAGACGTTAGACGTTAGAGAGTTCTATCTCTTTTACTTTCACTCTCACGTCACATTTACAATTTACGCAAGCTCATGAAAGAGAAAGTAGTGATGAGGAGATGTCCCCGTGTCCCTTCTTCCTTCTGCCGTCTGTCCAAACTCCAAACTCCAAGCTACAGACGAATAATAATATTAACTTCTATCTACTTTCGTCTCTGTTGCCTAATAATAATGATGATCTTAAAATAAAATTGTTCCATAAGTCTCCAGTCATCTTTATTCTTTATTCGACGACCAAACCAGTGGAAAAAGATGGTCTATTGTTTATTTTTTTCATTATTATTAGCTGCAGAATTGGATAGTAATAATTATTATTACATAGCATTAATATTTTAATGTGAATTATGATATTGTAGATTGTGGCCGGATTAGAGATAAAAGCAACAAAAGAAAATGACAAAGGGAGACAAATGAAAGATGGAAATAAGAATTAAGCACACCGAGTATTTTGAATTTTGTATTTTGTACTGAGATTACAAATTATAATGAAAACGGTAATGAAAATGAACCTGACAATCAAAGTTGAAGATGAACCTTTTTCCTTTGTTTTTAAATGCACGTATAAGATAATAAGCTCTTTCTTCTTGTTCCTCGTGTGCTCTTTCATCCTTTTCCGTTTGTATAGGAAAGAAATAGCCTGATGTGTAATGTGTGTCGTGTGTAGTACTCGAGTACACAGGAGTACTCGAGGAAATTAAAATTCTGTAGGGGATTGAAAATGATAAAGATGGAGTCAATGTGAAAATTTACAGTATGAATATATCATATAAACATGGGTACAGGAGTACCTAAAGAGGGAGCGAGCTAGAAGAAACGAGAGATTATATTGAAGTAACTGACTTCTAAAAATATAATTTGTGGAAGAAATGTATACATGTAAAATTCGAAAAAACCGAAAAATGCCCGGATTGAGGGTCAAGGGAACACTTTTATGAAAAACAAACCCCATATTCGGATTCTCCGTCATCAATTACCCCGTACCCTACAACGATCTAGATTTTATACGGTTTTATGTGGATTTTCTGCATAAAAAACCGACTAAAACCCGGTTTTTGGGAGGTTTCGGGGGTCATAGAGAAATCAAAATTACATAAACCACTAACACAGTGTACAACAATAACAATACAAAAATCCGCATGTGATTTGGTCCATCCGTTTAGCTTAAACCGTAAAAAACCGTGAAAAAACCAACAAATGCCCGGATTGCGGGTCAAGGGATCATTTTTATGAAAACCAAACCTCAGATTTGGATTCTCCGTCATCAATTACCCCATATCCTACACAGATCTAGGTTTAATACGGCTTTATGTGGATTTTCTGCATAAAAAACCGACTAAAACCCGGTTTTCGGAGAATTCCGGGAGTTGCAGGAAAACGAAAAATACATACAGCACTGACGGCTATAATGACAATGTCAATACAAAAAACCCCATGTGATTTGGTCAATCCGTTTGGCTGGAACAGCGAAAAGAACAGACGGACGGACAGACAGACGGACAGACAGACGGACAGACAACATGATAGAATAAGGGGAGCTCGCTTCGCTCGCTCCCTAATACTACCTTAAGCCACGGGGCTTCAAGCACTTGTCAAGTTACATAAAACACACTGTGACAGAGGTTAAGGTCAAATAAATTTTCAGAGAAAAATAACGCTGTTTGTGTAGATTCAATCATTCAATGCTTTTATCTTTTATATAATCAAATACTCTGTGCTATGTTCAATGTGCACATGTAAAATGTAGTAGTAGCAATGCATTCGTAGACGCAGTCAAGTTTGAACTACATTTTAGTTGTTAGTTAAGTATGTAGTGTAGCACAGAGGTGTAATGTGCATAGTTTACAGTGAATTATATGTCACATTGTATCAACAGTTATGTAAATCTCGTAAATAATTCATTCGCAGAGAGCCAGTGGCCAGTGCTCACACTTCAAGTCTTAACAACAGCAGTTTAATCTCTAATTAAATTAAAACATTTTGTACATAATCACTATACCTAATCACTACCAGGCCAAGACAGAAGACAGACATATGATGTTATTATTGTATATTGTATAATATGTGATGCATTCTAAAATATCTAGTATCAATGGTAATTTTCAACATTTCAAGTTTTATACCGATGGAAGATGGAAGATGTCATAATGAGGCTAACGAAGTACTAACGAAGCAGAAAACAGAATAAGTGTTGACAATGCAGAATAAAAAAGTGTCTGCTCCTTTTATACAACTCAATTACTTACAAAATTCATATTTTATGATCATTGATAAACTGAAGGATAGACGGATAAACTGGGTATCACTGAATACTGGCTTTATGACCAGAACAATGATTATTAAAACATTTTGAATCTAAAACCTATGTAAAAACTTAAAACTATGCAAAGAAAATAAAATCTAAAGCAAGGTTGATAAAAATGATGATGAAATATTTTATTACTGATAACGGTGGTCGTAAGTTGTAAATCAGCTTGAAAAAAAAGGAGAGATAATAGATAATGCAACCGTATTGGACATGATATGGAAAACTGAAAATCATAGTAAATATATCGGAGTCTTATTGGTTGTTTGGAGATCATGTCAGATAATAATATAATCCAAAGACTCGGCGATAAATATAACATGATAATAACATAAATCATATTACACAAGAGAGTACAGACACAATTTTGTAGACTCCAGAGTCATGGATAAGTTTTAGATTTTAGGTGACCTTGTACAAGATCGAGCTTTTTGCTTCCTTTACATACACACGTATGCATAATACTAGCATAATACATAAAATATACCTAAAAAAAGCAGCTAATATAGAACAAGCCCTTATTTTATGCTCCTTTCTGCGGATTCTGTATTCTGTATTGTACATCGTGCACAGAGTACGAAGCAGAGGATTTGTGTAAAAAGTATTTGATGTACAAGGAGCAAAGTGGTACTAAATGCATATTTGTAGTATCTTTTTACACGTTACATGTTTTATTTATGGTTATATGTACAATGTACACATGCACGCTCAAAACACACCTAAGTACATTCTACATTAAACCCTGTATTTAGTATTTACACACATAATTCTCAGAGGGAAAAATTCTCTTGTCCATCTCTATAAAAGTGTAAATATAAAAAGACGGGATTGGTGATGAAACGTGGTATATAGTATGTATATACATGTACGATATACATATAGTACTTGTACTTTGTGATATGTTGGTATTTGGTATTATGTATTAGAATGCAGATGTGAGTAGCATAAATTGAGGAGGAAATGAGGAGTGGAGGGCTGTATTTGTGTAATGGGCCAGGGTAAGTGTAAAAGTACTTGTTCTATACTGGCATGTTCTAAAACTAAGCAATGTAAGTATATGCCCAACATTTTCCTCAACACTTGTGCATTACTAATTTCGTAGATATTCTGTGTTGTGCACAATGGAATGGTGACTGGACAGTTTAACTAATAAAGAGCTCCCTCCTCTTGGATTTTACATGGAGGAGTAACGTAAAGTCATGAGACTACTCCTTTTATCATTCTCTTACGCTACTCCAGTTTAAACACCATTAAATAATATTTAAACATTTGGTTTTGAATATGCTACGTAGACTAAACTGTGAAATGTCAAGAACTTGTGGTACAATCCAGTACTAAGTACTATTGTCAATTATGCAACTTTTATATTTTTTTCTACTATTGAAACAAAATAATAATACTAAAACAGGATGGTGTTTCTCTGAGTAAGTACGTGTAGCGTGTTTAGCAACTCATTTCATAAAACACATGCCAAATCATGAATGTTGCAGTTTCTACTTGAGACGAGGAAGAGATGAATAAAGCGGTTGGAACCAAGGTCACTGCATCATCGATTTCTCTGACTGCCTACCTCAAAATTTTACCCGGGCTCCCTTTCAAACACTATCCGGTATTTCCGTACTCACATGTACATTTATGCTCTAAACTGTTGTACCCGGATTTGAGGGTACGAGATTGAATGATTTATCCTGAATGCGTCTTTATTCATTACAATCATTAAGTAAGACTTGATATAACTACTGCTCATGAATCAATAACAGAATCACAAGTGAAGCAAAGGCGTGAATGTTCCTGGAACGCAATAGAGTACACGACGTTTCCTTTGTTAAAATACAAAACGACAAGGACTTCCATCAACCGTGATCAAAACAACAAATCTATATGTACTAATATACTTTACCAGCAACTAACACAACCTAATAGATGCAATAAGTAATTACTACAGTACATAATATTATTCTTAATTCTTAATACTCTGCTCAGTAAAATTCACTGGGAATTACATTGTTAAATCAAAACACAACGGCCCTGTCAAAAAATAATAATAGAAAAAAAAATAGTATTTTAAGTACCTTCCACGTTCCTAAACCGAAAATTGGGATTTCTCGTCCATTGTTGAATTTTACTGTGGGGATGGCAGGACCCATTTTGATTGCTGTCAATAAAAATTTTCTAGAGAAATTGAATTAAAATGAAGAGAAAAGTTTCAGCTCTCAGAACCACGTCTAACACTTGACGCTTCCTATTACACAGTGAGCGAGGAGCACAAGTCAAATCACGCCTCACAACTCACCAGACAGACACAAGATAAATATGTACAGACAAAAAATGAACCCGCGAGAGATTTGAACGAGAGTTTCGCTATCCCAATTCCAGTCAAGTAGCAATAATAATAATAATCATACTTATTATTATTATTGCTGTTATTATTTAACTGAATAAAATGTAAATGGAGCGTGTTCCGTGTTTTTGTCTCTTGGTTGATGAGGAAGGTTTGGGTAGCTCTGACTCATTCTAAACATTGAGCTTTGAATACTGCATAGTATGTACTTACTTATGTGTAATGTGGGACGTCTACCCTTCACCACACAACAGACTTGATATGACAAAACCTGTTTTTCTTCCTTCCATCACTCACACACACAAGAAATAAATTATGTCTACCGACTTCTTTCACTCTACAACTTTTACTTTGAGAAAGTACCAAAATCAAATCTCATTCATTTTATATCTTAGCCATCGTTTCAAGTATCATGTGTACTACAAAATAAAACATATGACTGGGGTTTCATCTCTTTACATTTTTTTGTAACATTTTCAATTAATTGGAATCAGGTGAACGTAAAACGAAAAGATAACTGAAATTTAACTGAAGGGAAACTATTCTAAAAACCTTTATTTCAGAATTTTGCTCAACACTTTGAAAAAAACTGAAGACGGTTGCTGCTGCTTGCAAGTGTACTATTTACGATTGCAGTATAAAAAGCCGAATTTGATCACACTTGCACATACGCTCCATATAAAAAGTAAAAGGAGAAAGTTTAATTCAAGAAACCATCAACGCCAGAGACAGAGCTTGTGCTGGGATTTGTAAGTCTAGTTATACTGTGAAATTCGTGTTGTTGTTAACAGGAGAATTTCCTTAGAATGTTATAGCACATGGATTATTTGTGGAGACAGAACTCTCTCCAAACTCCTAGTTGTGACTTTACTCCCGTTCACTCCTTTGTGTCTGCACACAGCCCTCAGAATTGGAACAAAATCCAAAGAGCAACGACGTGTGTACAATACACATATTTTATGCTGCATCCGTCACGTCACTCATTCAGTTTCATACTTGTCTCTTTCTCACTTACCTCACTTTTCACTGCTCATTTCTCTGCTCCTCCGTACTCACTATTTGCTGCTCAATTTACAAGTTGTGAATTCTAAAATCTAAATCATACTCATTTCTCTTTTGTCCGATGATAAACAAATTGAAATCATTTGAGCAGTAGACAAATCTGACACAGGAATATAATTGTTGTGCGTTTGACGACTCCTCTTCGGATACTTTAGTACAGTCTGTAATTTACTGCAAAATATCTGTTGTGGAGGAGAGAGAGAATACAGAGTACAGGGTGCAGACATGGAGTTTATGGTGTTACTAATGCCAATAGTTTGCCACCATGGGTAGAAGAAGAACGGAAGAGCAGAGTGAGTGTCCCGATACAAGTCATCACAACTTATCCAACTCGTTTAAAAATACAGGGGTCAGGGTTTCCTCCGTTGCAGTGTTCTTGCATTTATTGCAGAGTGTTTGTGGTAGTGGCCCTCTTCATCCCGTTTTCATTACATTCCACTCATCCTCCCATCATTTCCCATATTACCAGCAGCACAGAAGACAAATTGAAGATCGAAGTGCAAGAATGGGGTTACCATGGAGAACCGTCGTGTCTGCTTTGGAAAGAACTTGACTGCTCTTTAGTGTTTTTATTATTTTCCTTCCTCACAAAATTTCTAAGCTACAGCTGACACCCGGACCCCGGACCTGACACACAAAATATATTATTATGCACAATGCACAATCCAAATTGAATTGGATAATCCAATCCAAAAAAATCCATAATGTAATATATTCTTGAAAATGTTCTTTTCATTTGTAATTTGTAAAAGTGAAGTGCAGTGTTCAATGTTCAATGTTCAATAGTTGTTATTTTTACTCTTGTACTATCTACTATCTACATTCTACACGAATCACATCTTGGATCTTGGATCTTGGGTTGCATTTTGGATGGTGTATATTGTCTCAAGTCTCAAATCAAGTTCCACAAGTCAAGTCCAAATCAAAACAAAACCACGAGGGAATCTGATCTTGTCCTAAATTACGGAAATCAAAATAAGATACACGTTGTCGTTTTTCATTTAATTTTATAGTGCAGTATTATGCCGTGTGCAGTGAATATTTTATTCCTGTCGCCGTGGCGTGGCTGAACTCCAGAAGACGCTGTAAAACTTGTTCCGAAAATGACCCGTTTTTAACTTTTACAATTATTCCTCATTTGTGTCTTGTGTAATGAAAATTGAAAGAAAAAGTAGTAGACAAATGGATAATATCATGTGTTTTCGGATTTTCATGGGAAACTTGGTATTCGTGGTCCACATACATTTGTTCGTCGTAGGCGTAAATGAATTTTTATAATGGGAAGGGAAAATGGTGCGAACATTCTCAAACTAATCTGGATAATAATGCCGAGGCTCATGCTCATGACGTTGGAAAAGGCTTCACTAACTCTTCAAAATCCGACAGCATCTCATTCATCTCGCTCTTTCTCTTCATTTCATCAACAATATCAGAACATGAGCTCATTCTCTTTGCACTCGACTCCTTCCGCAGGAAGCTTTGAACAGTCTCAAGATGGTTTGATTGGTGTGAGAATGAGACATGGAGGGCGAAATCATCGTAAGAATGACATAAATCCAAAAATGGTGGTCTACGGCATGAATTTTGAGGACGGAAGGGAGAAGCGAAAAGTCAGTTTTGTTAAAAATGGAAGAGCTGTCATTATGCAACATGAAAAAGTTTACATTCGACTTTTTGGAAATTTTGAAGCCCTGAAAAACAAAAGTTACAAACAAGTTTTGTTTAGTTTTACCAAATTTGCAGATGCGGATGCAGGAGCTTGTAATCCACAACATTCAACACCATTTTACAAAGTAAGTCAAAATTAAACCTAAAATTTACACTGCATTTCCTTAGACTTGGGTTAGGATGTAGCTGAATTAACTAAATTGACTGACGGGAATTGGGAAAGAAAAAGAGAAAAAGGAAGAGGGATTGCGTAAGACTTGTAAATTTCCGTCTATTGTATTTGTTTTGTGTGATTTGTCATGTGTAGGTAAATTTTGAAGGAGAAAATGCGCATGTTGCCAATGTGAAGATGACTTTGCCAGGAAAAGACAGCTTGTCTGTTGGTTACATTTGCCTGAAAGAAGGTGATGAGGATCCAGTTTGCCAAGGTAAACTCGAAATGTTACGCAAAATGGAAACACATTTTATGATAATCCATCATTTGCAGAGTGCTACGAATAATTTAAACTTGAAATTGAAATGGCAAAGTTTACTGTTTTGCAGGGAAAGAAGACTGGTTAAGCATTGAGCTGGAATCGAAACTACTACCACTCTGGCTCCACATTTTATTCATCATATTTTTACTTTTCCTGTCGGGATTATTTTCTGGTTTGAATCTTGGTTTGATGTCCTTGAATAAAACGGACCTCAAGATCATTATAAACACGGGAACGGTGGAAGAGAGAAAGTGTGCTCAGAAAATTGCACCAGTACGAAATCATGGGAACTTTCTCCTCTGTTGTCTCTTGTTTAGTAATGTTCTAGTCAATTCTACTCTGACTATTCTCATGGAGGATTTCTTGTCTGGTGCCATCGCGATCCTCATGTCAACAATGGCCATCGTCATTTTCGGTGAAACCATTATTTTGTATCAAACATTATAGTAACAACTAGAAAAGGCAACACAGTTAGGTTTGGTACCGGCTCTTTTCCCAGTCGGAGCGGCTACATACTTATGAAAAAATAGAAAAAACAAAACAAAAACTAAAACACTCAGCAAAGTCTCGCGTCATGTGTTGAATCCACAACTAGCATATTTAATATTGGTAATTGGTTCTGCACAGACTCAGTAATCAGTCACCCAAAAATCCATTTGCAGAAGAAATGTGACTGCTGTGGAATGGACAAATTATTCAGTACTCTGTAATTTGGAACGAATCCTTAAAATTTGAACAAATACAAATACAGGTCACATACAAACAACGTTTGTAATTCATTATACGGAATACTGATTAATCAGAGCATCGCTTCGTAGTTTCTTTTTTCCTTGGCTGTCTGAGATTTTTGCATGTAAAAATTAAAAATTTACTCACATGCACTCACCCATGCCACGTAAGCCGAGGAAAAAGGAACTGCATCAATCTGAATGGATTAGAGACTTTGCCGTATGATGAGCTTTTATATTTTACTCTCATCCATACCGTTTTCCTCTACCAGTTTTTTTGTAGTTGTAGTAGCCGATTGCCATTTCATTCTGAATTAATATCCACAAAATTTACTTTAAATATTTTCAGGAGAAATAATTCCTCAAGCCATTTGTTCGCGGCATGGCCTTCAAGCTGGAGCCAAAACCATTTACATTACCAAATTTTTTATGCTCATTACTTTTCCCTTGGCATATCCAATGAGTAAAGTACTCGATCGATTCCTTGGTGAAGAAATTGGTTCAGTTTATACAAGAGATAGACTCAAAGAACTACTAAAAGTAACATTAAACACAATCAAGCAAACTTATTTTTTTCCCTTGTATTTCTCTTTCGTGATTTTCTAAACATTTAAAACTCAAACGTACATCAAGTACTTAATAACTTCACAGTATACAATTAGTTTTGGTTTTTATTCTCATGCGTTTATTTTTTTGTAAAATAAAGAACAAAGTTTTAATTGCAGGTAACAAAAGATCATCATGGTTTGGAAACAGAAGAAGTGGGAATAATTTCAGGGGCACTGGAAATGAAAACAAAGACAGTTCATGATGTAATGACAAAACTTGATTTTGTTTACATGCTTCCAAGTGATGCAGTACTCACATTTGACGTAATGGCCGACATAGAATATCACGGTAAGGAATCAATAATAACACTTCAAATTTCCATACATTCGTCAGAAAAAAATCTTCATTCAATTTTCAGTTCCTATATTCTTCGTTGTGATTCTTAAATTTTGGTGCCCACATCATTACGTAAAATTTTAAAGTTGGTGTCGAAGAAGCACAACATTTTCACAACATTCAATTTCCACAGAAATTTTAAACGGCGCCGAAGTCAAGCAAGATTTTAATATTTTTTCGGCTCAATTTCTGTAGAAATTTCAAACGGCGTCGAAGTCAAGCAAGATTTTATTTAAAATCCAACTCAATTTCTGTAGAAATTTTAAACGGCGTCCAAGCTGTGCAAGATTTTAATTTTTTTCTTGCTCAATTTCTGTAGAAATTTTAAACGGCGTCGAAGTTGTGCAAGATTTTAATTTTTTTTTGACTCGATTTCCACAGAAATTTCAAACGGCGTCGAACTTGAGCAAGATTTTAATATTTTTCTCACTCAATTTCCACAGAAATT